>JANIJG010016828.1:122499-138467 GCA_024611175.1 Megaceryle torquata
CCCAGGCTCTTCTCCCCTCTTGGACCACTTTGCCAGCTTTGCTTGGCTTGGCTCAGGTCCTCTTTTGGTTCCTTCCTCAGAATATCCAAGGAGGACTCTGTCCATTGTGCCTTTGATCCCAATCAGTGTGTTCCTGAATCCGGTATCAGAATGCAGCTCCTGAACACAGCTTCTGTCTGCTGCGGTGCCCAGCCTGGGACTCCCCCTGTCAGTGGTGATGGTGATGTAATTACCATCAGGGGGGTGGGGTTTGATACTGGTTTTGTATATATTTGTACATATTCTATTTTGATTATTTTCATTTTCATGAAAGCTGTTCTAGTTTCCTTTTCTAATCACAACGTCTCTCTCCCTTATTCCCTTTCTCTTCCCCTGTGGAGAAGGAGGGGGGTTAACAGAGAGCGTCTGTTATCAGTCTAAGGGGCCGTCCTGACCCTAGACTTGTGACAGACTGCTAGTTTGAAACTATTTCCCTTTATCTTTAAACACATATACTAATATGTAAGGAAGTCTTTCTGACATACTGATTAAAGGAATATCCAAAATTGTCATTTGGAACAGATATTTAAAGGATGCTTCAGATTTTAAAGGGAAGTTTAGGGAGGTGCCCACATTCCTTATCTAGATTTCCATTCAAATTAATTTCTCCTAAGCAAAAAACCAAATTTGAGATTGGATTCCATTTAAAGACTTTGTTCAGAGTTTCCTTAAGGAATGATAGCATGGAAGCATGATATTCCTTCTAAAAGATAAAAGGTAAAATTTACCACTCCTATTTTAGACCAGACTTGTACCAAGAATTACTGGCTAGTGCTAATACAGAGGGAATGCTATAGCTTCTGCCGTTCCAGACACATCAAACCAAGACATACAAGAATTAATGATAAAATAGTCAAACTAATTAAAGTATTTCTGGAAGTAACTCCTGGTCAGATTAAATTAAGGCCCAGAGTCCAGAAAATAGAGAGGTAAGTATCACCAAAAAGCAAATGCATTGTATTCCCTTTTGGGATTTATTGAAAAGCTGCCTAGATACAATTGGAAATACTGGGGACATAGACAGAGTTATGTTTAGACTGTTGAAATTCTACCCAGTTGCTATACACACAAAAAGCATTAGCCTAAATCCCATCTATTTTCTATTTTGAAATCATCAACACCATATTCCTCATATAACTTCAGAAATCATTTAACTGGAAATGTGAAAATACAACAGGCCTTTTCCACCTGATATGAAAGAGTGGAGGTAGAGAAGATTTTTAAGAAGTCACTAGAAAAGTAAATGGGAAGACTGTTCACTCCCCTTCCAATCACCAAGCAAAAATATCTTTCTGCTCAATGAGAACACAGTCTCTCCCTGTCTGTCTCAAGTCTAATAAACTTTTAAATGCCTATTGAAAGTGACAGTTCTTCAAGGAAGAAGTGATTGCTGCTCCACCACATGATTCCCTGTAGTTTTATTAGGCAAAAGATATGAATCTGAATCCATGCTGGTCAGGCAGCCTTTAGTCTGATTCACCTGCATTCTCAGTGGGTGCTGAGAGTCACAGAGCTATTGATTCAATGGTTGAAACTCCTGTTATCATTGTCACAAGAGAAAATTACTTAGGAACCTTCAGGAAGGGGTTCATGTCAGGTAATACAAATCTCAGTAAGGCTCAATAGATCACCAGACAGGGCTTAGCTTAGGCAACCAACTGGTTATAATATCAATTTTCATTTTGCAGCTGTATAAACAGAGTATCTAGTACTTCCCCATCGTGAGAAAAAAGCAACTTTTTTTTTTTTTCTGTGGATCCGAGCCTATGTTTTTTCAGTGGTTGTGGTATAAACACCTGAATGGACTTAAGTTCTCATGAATCAGTTTAAACAGTAGGATCTGGCTTTTAAATTTATTAGCTTAAATGCCTACTTTAGTGAAATGAAATATCTTTATGACATTTAATTGAGTTAGGGAGGAGAACAATTAACAGATGCTTAATTTATCCTTGCATAATAAGAAAGTTCTTTTCAAAAGTAAATAAAAATTCAGTTTCAAGAAATTTACTAGATACTGTTAAAAGTCTCCCAGGTGAAGTTTTAAACAAAAAGATACTATGAGAATTGAAAATTTAGGATTCAAGACATGAATGTAGAAAGTATTTCCTCATTTTAAAATCTGCAATTCTTCTTCTTGCCCCAGTACACTATTTAATTGTTAAGTATTGGATGTACCCCTACTTCTTAATCATTCCCAAACCCAGTAAAGAAAAAAAACAAACGTCACAAGTGCACGCCATATGAAGCAGAAAGCCTATTAGTGATCTGAGAAAATGTCAATGCTACACACAAATGCATTAGCATCAGCACAAGCAGTAAGAAAGTGAGACTATTTGTTCTGGTTTGTACTCTATCTGTCTGAATAGTATACAAATGAGAATTTTATGTTCACTGAGAATGCACTCTACCAAAAATACATGTCATTAAAAAACATGGTATTAGCATCTCATTGACCTAACTTAATGAATTATATAGCAGAGTAAGAAATTCTTCTCTTTGTCTTGTGCTCTTACAGAACTTATTGTTAGAATTGGTCATCCTTGCTCGCTCATTTGCACAAAACTGAACCCACATGAACAATACATACCATGAGAGTGTGGATAAGTTCTCCATTCAAACCTGCACCACACAGTCTCAAGAAAACTTTACAAGAGCTATTTAATCATCGTTCTCTCAACTTTCCCTTAACTCAGCACATAGTAAACTTAGATCATTTACTTCCTTGACTTCTGTGTTAGAAAATAGATATAAGAATTGCCTCTTTCCTGCAGAGTCTTCTCTGCAAGTCGCTACATGAATCTTCTCTCAGTCTCCCTGCAGACATCCTGTCTTTGTGAGCCAGCACAAAGTGTTTCCAGGACCCAATCTATTAATAATCTAGAAAAGGAGTGTGACGACCTTCATTTAAACTTGATGACAAGATGTTTTCAGATACACTTGTTCCTACCTATGCTAAAAAAAGAGAACACAGTTTCTAAACTCAATGGGTGGAGAGCTGATAGGTGACAGAGCTGCAGCTCTGAGCCATCAGAGGTGTTGCCAAGGGGCAAGCAGGTGATCTGCAAGGCTGTGCTGAGGACTCATGCAGCTGAATCACCTTTGCTGACATACTTCAAATGGGATGGGAGAAGAGCTGTGCCATCAGAGAGCTTGATCAGAGATACTGTGGTAAAAATACTTGCAGATCCCATGAAAAATTTACCAGTCTCTTTTAAGCACACACAGAAAGGCTTGCTACCTGACACTGTGCCAAGACAGTCTGGACATGGGAGAAATGGGACAAAAACATTTTGTGACATCACAAGTCTCCTGGAGATGAAGCATTAAGTATAGGCTGCTCTCAAGCTGCGCTAGTGCTGAAGTTTTAACCTGGCTTGAAGAGAGTCAAGTTATCAGATAAACAGATACAGCTTTCAAAATCAGTCCTTACTAAGAGTTTGTATGATATAAAATTCTCTTATCTGTTTAGTCTACCTACGGTGTGTGGAACATTTTCATAACAAAATCCATTTGGAAGGGTTTTTACTCCACCTTCATCACTTCTATTTTAGAAGTCTGAACTAAGCACATGTTTGTTTCATTTCATGTCTTAGGAGATCATTCATTTGCAGTAAATACTTTGAAAAAACCATATTTTTCATTATCTGACAAGCTTTCTCTTTGTAATGTGTATTCAGACAGATGTTGTGGGACAGATGTTGATTCTTTTTCCCTCATCTGCAAAAAACCAAAAATTAAAAACTTGTTAAACTATTGCACAGATAAGGCAGAATCTGTATGAAGGAAATTAAATGTCTCCTTCACATTCTCTAACTTTTTTTTTCTGAATGCTTTTATTAGTACCCTTTTTTCCTAATAAATATTCTCAGAGGTGATTTAGAGTTTAGTGATGCAAAGTTAATATTTACAAAATCAATAAAGGAATAAAGCAACATCTTTATTTTTCCTTTAATAGAGACCTCACTGGGGAGGAAAAAAAAAAAAAGGATCAGAAAACACTGAAGTAGAGCACAGATATTTTTGCTTACAGAACATTGCTTCTCTAAAGACAAAAAACTTCAGTTCTTTAACTTTTTTACTAATAAGTCAACTAGATTTAACAAAAGTGCTTTGCATGTAATTGTATGAGAGTCCACACGTGCATAGAGGTGTTGGGAAGATCATAACCAATCATAACATTAAAGAAATAATCTGAGACTGTTACCACAACAGTTCTGAATTTTTCTTCATTTGCTTCTCTCAGTGACTCCAGTGACACCAAATCTCTCTCTCATCCAAATGTTCTATGACCTCCCATTAAAACCAGAGTAACAGGTCACAGAACTCAAGCAAGACATGAAAGGAATAGGAAGGAAACTCTACTTTCTACATGCAGGAAGGCTAATGTGATGAAACCTTTAAATATTGGTAACATTTCTTCCATCTGGCATAACATTTTCCTATTGCAGTGTACAGACTGGCTGTCATACCATAAGCTCTTCCCACTGGAACTTTCTATAAAAAATTAAATTCTTGTGCTGCATGTTGTCTTTTGACACTTTTGATCATTCATCTCTTTCCATTCCCACCTAAGAGTTAATCTATAATTTTTTGTTTCCCATCCTAAAAGAAGAAATAAGCACTGGAAGAATTGCTTATGTAATTTGGGAGTTAGTTTCTTAATGAAAGCAAGAAATTTTCAAAATGCAGAAAATGCTGCTTCTTTTACAAATTCTGGGAAGGAGGCTAATTGACGCAATATGCCCTTTTCTGAATCACTGCTGAAGCACAGTTTTGAGCTCATGTACTATCTCAGATGTAGATTGCTGTTAAACTTTTCATGACAATATATAGGAGACCAAGAACTAGAATTCCTGGGAGGGACTGTTCTTAGTCCATCTGATCTAGTGCACCATTTCTGCCCAGCAAAGACCATTTCTTTGTCCCTGCCTCTCATATTGCTCTTCTAATTGTGTCTCTTTCCCATATTCAGTATTAATCACAGACCCAGGCTTGTCCAGGATGCAGACCCCACAGAGTTTCTAGGACATTTTTGGGGCAAATGTTAAGATGTGTCACAGTGTTTGTATATAGAGAAGTTAACACTGTCTCAAAATGCCACAAGGTAGAACAACTTTACTATTTTAGGAAATTCAGCCTATTCATTCAACCAATATTCACATTACTGAGTGCTGCTGTGCAGCATGCAATACTGTTTTAGTAATAGCAGGCTCTAACAAGCAACCACACACTTGGGAATTTTAGCCTACTTCCATTTTGGAAGCCTCGAGGCTCATTCCTTTCCTTGCTTTCAGGTTTGCCTTCCTTTTTTTGTGGAGCTGAAGTCTTTGCCAGATTATCCTGGACAACACACAGAAAATGTGTTTGTCACATTTCTTTTCTCAGTGAGCAAACCCATGTCCTCTACAGTTTGAAAATGGCACTTATCAGAGCTCTTTTTTTGCCAGAGCACTCTGAAAGTCCATAAATGAGAGGGAAACAAGCAACTTATTGAAAAGTGAAACTTTGCTGTATCCTTTCATAGTTTCAAGCAGAGCCTCTAATGGTGTTAAGGCCAGTAGCTCAAGAGGAATAGAAGTGTCAGCCCAAGTCTCCATGGGGCCACGTGCAACCTCTCTCACCTCCATGTGGTCACTTACAACCACATCATCAAGGAACCAGCAATGAACTGTGAACATTTAGCTCATCCAGATGATTTTTTTTTTTTTTTTTTAAGTCAAGCACACCATCATTGCACAGGCTGATGTAGAGTAACAGTTTGATACAGAGGATTTCTTCACACTGAAATGTACCAAAGGAGAAGTGTTTCTCTTCATGAAAAGTGTTAACTACTCGGTCAGAAAGACAGCATGTATTTTAACAGAGACATTTTCAAAGGGAAACAATTCTTATTTTAATTATTCTAGCCATTTCTGATATCTGTTAGATAAGAAAAAGAAAGAAAGAATACTTCAAAAAGGAGGGACTTCAAAAAGAAATTATCTATTAAAGCTCACTGCTTCACTGCAAAAGATTTTCCTCTAATAGATTCATCCTGAGGTAGATGGTTTTCAAAATTACAGAATCTCTGAATGACGGGGGTCAGGACACCATGTAGATAGAAGAAAAGATACCTTTATGATTTAAACTTAATGGAAGTAGATTAATAACTTGATTCCTTCTAATTCTTTTAGCTCTATCCTTCATAAACACTTTACCTTACCCATTGAGTTAAGGGTGACTTCAAGACAAGAGGATAAAAGTCTACTGACTTATAAACTGAGGCCTTAGTGATTCTCCCCAGTATACCTCGTGCATTTTCAGACAAAGTGTACCTTCAGAGTACTTTGCTTAGGAAAAACGGAGAGCAGTAGCCCAGTAATAACCAAAACTGCATCAGGCCATTGAAGAACATGCTTAAATCCTGAGGTAGCAAAAAATGTTCTTCCCATTCTGACAGGAAAAGAGAAATAAATTCATCCTCTAGATAAGGAGGCAGATAACTGAGCTATCAAATACAATTCTCTTCCAAATGCTTTTATTTCCTTTCAGTAGATGGGCAGGGGGGAGAAGGGTGTAGGTGTGGGTGTGAGGGGAAGCATGCCTCTGAATTTTTGTCTGTATTTCTTAGAAAGAAAAATAGAAAAATTAAATAGAGTAAAATGCTATTACAAAATCTTCCTAAGCAAAGCAGAAACTGCTGTATTACTAAGTCAAAAATCTGTTTCTCTTCAAGTCTAAAGGAGCTTTAGAATTTGCCACAATGTCTTAAATTCAAAATTCAGTAATGTCATTGGGATTTTTTGTTAAATATATTTCTAAGTGAGGAAAAATGTCAACTGATAGGAGATCAAGACTACCTTCTCCTATAGACCTTCACCCAAGACAATTTTCAGAACTACTATAAAATCATTGAAGATTACCTTTGCAGAAATTTCATATTTTAGAAAAGTTTTTCAAAGCATAAGCTTCAGCTTTAATCATTATCCCAGTGGCAGGCAGGAACTGAAGTTATAGTAAATCAGTAGCTTTCTTAGGCTCCAGATGCTGACTTCCTGGGCATCTGACAACTTGGGCAAAGCCATATTTTACCCAAAGTCCTTGTGCTGTTTGTTCAGCAATGGAGATAATTCACTTAGCCTATATCTCCAGTCCTTCTCAGCTTCACAATTGATCTAAGCAGTCTCTCATATAAAAAATTATCAAGTCTGCTTACATGAAAACTTCAACTCACATGAAAAAATTGCGTTATGTAGATCTGTGTTTAAATAAAAAATGAACACAACGTTCAGGTAAATTTATTTGTTTACCATATCTGAATACCATAATCCCAATGAATCTAAACTGCTCAGAAGCTGACACAATCCATCAGTTTCCACAAAATTCACTGGAAACTGGGAAACTTAATACTCTTCAGTAGCAAGAGACTTTTAATAGAAATCAGTCACAGCAGTATTCTATATGTACTCTAGTTTTATCTGTTACTGTAATAAGATGAAATATGAGCCGATTTGCAAATAAGCAGCTGCATTAATAAGTGTCAACATTAATCTGCAAAAGGTAACATCTGACTTCCTGCTTCCTGAAGTTTTATGCTCAACACTTACTGATTTGTGGAGTTGGTGGCCAGAGTTCTGTCCCCATTTCTTGCTTTACGTATCCTTATTTACCAAAAGCAAAAATAAACTTGCTTAATTGTTCTGTTGACATCAGTCCAGAAACCATATTTAATTTTCTTGATCTACTCCTGTACTTTGTTTCCTTAATTGAAACCCTCTTAAAAAAACCCCAGCAAGCAAAAAAACCAAACCACCAAACAAATAAATGCCAAACAACCCCCACAAAAGACAACTGCTGACAAACAAGATTCAGAATGTTTCTATAACATTTTCAATATCACCTTTATTTTAAATAAGTGTTTTACTAATGTAAGAATCACTAAATTGAACAACAAGCATTTAATAAGATAGACTTAGGTATATTAGTTAAAGCAGAAATATTCCTGAGGTAAGGAGCTTTAAAATAACCTCCCCAGAAAGAAAAAAATTCTTGATAGCCACTCCATTCTTCTTTTCTCCTTAATGATAGCAAGCAAGGTAGTCTCATGAGTGGGTTAAGACCCTTTTTCTAGGTAAACTTTAACTTAAAAGGATATGTGCAACTACAAACACACAGTTATCCTTTCGTTACAAATACATAAAGAAATAAATATTCTGCACTGATTTAAATTGCTTGATCTTATACCCTGATTTTATGTTGCTGGCAAGTATCAAGCCACATCCATAGAAGGAAACACACTCCAGGCCAAGTGCCCTCCTGAGGCACAAGCTGTGCTCCAGGATAACTGTTGTTCTTCGTCGTACCACAAGTGATCGATAGCTTTGCCCTGTGCAGTGACTATGTGGCTAAAAGTGCAGGTGATCATCATAAGTCATTGTACTAAATGCTTCTTGTAATATCAAACAGGAATCTTGTTCTCCAGTGGAGACATTTTGAAGAAGCCCACAGAGCTTTGAGAGTACTAAGCATCCATCAGGAAAAAATAAATTAATGGAGGTTTGAGTTTGGATACCAAAATGTAAATTGTTCACTTGTCACTTACGTGTATTTCAGTGGTGTGAATGTACATATTTAACATGCATATATGTCTATATGCAGAAGTACAGATGTGCAAAAAAAAGTTGAAATCATGTTATACATCTGATTTAATATTTGACATGTATTTAATTTTAGATATAAAAATGGCCTGTAGTAAGCAAGTAATTTTTACTTCTTCCTGTGGGAAGATACGAATATTGCTTTCTTCTCTCTCTGACAGCATTTGCAGTTTGCTCAAAGCTATCAGATAGAATTTGAACTTTGGACAAGGTAGCTTTTATTTTACAACCCTAAATGTACAATCTAAAAGAAAGAATGATCCTTCTTTTTTCTTTCTTCTCTCTTCCTCCCCCCCCCCAAAAGAGATACAGTATGAGTTTAAAACGATGTTAGTAAGGAATGAAACATTATGGATTTCTGATACTGATTTCATTCCCCTTTGGTTGCATCCTGTAGAAGAGCTACATATTTTTACTGAAGATTAAGAACGGATGAACCATTTGATGCCAGTGCAATCAAGATGAATGATATCTCCAGACAGTAATGTTACATGTGTCTGGAATAGGAGTGTGACTGTTTTAAGACATCTGCAGTTTTCTTGTAGCTTATCAATCTAATGTCACTAAAGGCAAAGTATCCTACAAAATAAGAAATATTATCACTCAGATTTAGTTTATTTCTTAGAATTTTCTGTGCAATTGTAAATGCATTTAATAAGTGGTTGACAAATAAGCAAATCTTACATGACATTTTACCATCTGTTTAAAGTCATGAATCCATTAAATTTGATATATTGTATCCCACTGGTTTTAGTGGAACCAAGACATTAAGTATTGCAATATAGCTTACTGGAATTAATAAACAAGTGAATATGCCATTTGACAATGCTCAATAGCAAAATGGTTTTCATGTCCAAAACATAAATTGGATTGTTTCCAGTGGATTGCTTTCCTTATACTGAGTACCCAGTGTGTAGTACTTAATATATGTAAAAAAGTAATACAGCAGTGTTGGTCTCAGAATTCCCTAGACATTACTGGCACAGAAAATAAATATACCACAACCACCCCAAATCTATGACAAAAAAAAATGGGGCTAAAAACCTAAAAACTTAGTTCCCCTATTTCAAGTATAGAAAATAGTGTGCCTCAGAGAAGGTACTCCAATAGGACCTGACCAAAACATGTTTTCTCCCTTGTTTATTAAAATGGTTACTTTCAACATGTCTATTTTCTTAGTCTAGTTTTGCCATCCCTATTCACATTGTTCTTTAAAACTTCATGTAGAGCTCCCTATAGTAAACGTCAGAAAATCAAACGCATCTCCATAAACCACTGGTAATGCTCTCAGGTCTCTAAAAATCTTTCACAAAGGTGCTCTTTTCCACCAGTTTGGAGAAGAAATACATGTAAATACAAGTAAAACATACATGCAAAAAAGTCTCCAGGATGCCATAATTAACCAAGAAGTATCTGATTTTAAGCACTAGTAGTTTATGGTTTGCTTTTTTCTAATTTTGAGGGAAGAAGATTTTAGGCACAATGAAGAAGAAAAGACTGGATAATTAAGGAAGTTGATCATTTTGGAAACAAAGC
Organism: Megaceryle torquata; assembly: GCA_024611175.1. Taxonomy (NCBI): domain Eukaryota; kingdom Metazoa; phylum Chordata; class Aves; order Coraciiformes; family Cerylidae; genus Megaceryle; species Megaceryle torquata. Next base: position 132,711 of record JANIJG010016828.1, read on the forward strand.
AGCAAGAGAGGAAAATTAAATTTTTATTTTAAAATATTCATTACTTTTCTTCCTTGTCAGTATAGTGTTCACCTAAGTTTGGGTATACAAAATTCAGTGAGAATGAAACAAATCGGGGTTTTGGAGATACTCTTTTGCGTCTGTAGGTGGCTTTAATTTAGAATTTCATACGAAGTGATCAGAAAGATTTCACACAGAGGTCAAATTTGATGTGTCCTAAAGGATTGTTAAAATGTTTACACAAAAAAGTTTCAAGTGCTGATGTTACTTCCCTCTCAAATAAGCAGTGAACAGTAGAAGTTCTTTTATTCCTGTGCAAAGTGAGACTCCTTTTAAAGTGAGACTCCATTTAAAGTGAGACTCCATTTAAAGTGTGTTGATATTGTCCTCCACATTTCTAGTAATTGATGTCAGATTTTGGCCACATGTCCACCTTAAAGAAAGTTATAGCTCATAACACATATTTCTGACATGTAAATTAAAATCTAGTTACGTACCAAGGTATAAATGTACTTTGATACACTGTTTATAGCAATGTTAATTGTAGTTTTATTAATCATAGCCAGTATAATTATTACAACAGCAAGAAGCAGTGATGCTGACAGAGTAAAGAAAGTCCTTATAGTATATTGAATTCCTCCTAGAAATCTTTAGGTGGCAAAATGCTTGTTCAGTAAGGGCTCAATTATTAAGTCAAAGTACGTCATTAAGAAAATGTGAATGGTCACCAAAGACATAAGAAAAACAAAATTGTGTTAAGGTGGAAAAAGAACGGTATATTTAGTTAATATGTGCTTCATCTACTTTTATTTGAAATTATTAATCTACAATCTTAAGAATATGCTTACTCTTAATGGAATAATTTCTGTGGTGTTCCTCAGAGAGTCAGAGTCTATACAAAGAAAGGGAAGAATAAAATGATAATCAACTCATGTTTTATTTTACCTGTCAAACTTGCTGTGGAAAGGAGAAAATAAAGTAGCATTTGTTTGGCAAATAAGAAAAACTACAACACACACACACACACAACCACCTCCCTCTCCCCAAAAACCAAAACACTACCACTTCAAAAAAATTACCTTGACCCATGTTCAAATTCATATGAAATTTCATTCTGAAGTTCAATATACAGCAAACTTACTGCTTTCCTGGGGGCAGAGAGGGAAAACCAGCCAGTTCTAAACACTTCCAGACAGAAAAAAAGGTACTAGCAAGGCAATACATTGGCAATCTACAAAGATAAAATGCACGGTGATGAGCAGACCAACAGTAGAAGTTTAATACATTACCTCAACTTCTCAGCTATCTCAGGCTGTGCAATCCTGGGAAAGAGGACGTAGATTCATATACTCAAAATTAGACAAAGATGGAGAAGACCAAGATAAGATAAGTTTTTAATTTCAGACCTGATATTTATCTAGAAAGATATTGATCTATGGAAAACAAAGTAAGATCTTCTTCACTTCTTCCAGCCAGTGTACATATTTATGAAACAAGGGTCCCATTTCCTACAACTTGATCAAGATGAAATGATGCTATTATTATTTCACTTGTTATGCGTTAAGTCCTGAGAGATTATATGTTTCATGACAGCAGCTTTGATAATAAGCAAAAACCATACATTAAAAACCTGAACATTTTTAGAGTTCTCCAGCTTAATTTGGGAGTCAAATATTCTCCAATACAATTTTCATAAGAGGATAATATCTTTTCAAAAGTGATAATTCCCTTCAGCCCACTAAACAGAACACTACCAGCTTCAGAGTAAAAAATAACCACTTGCAAATGCTTGAATATCTTCTTGTATTAAAGACAGTATCTTTTGTCAAAACTCCTAGAAGAGCCTTAAAGGTGTCTGTGTCATTCTGAATATACTGAATATTTTAAGTTCTGATTTCATCTTGCCTTTAAAAATTTTTCTTCTCATTTTCAACATTTACAGAGAGGACATGGCAACTGCTTTAACCTCTAATTTCACTTCCAATATTTTAATGTCCTAAAGTAGATTTTCACAGGGTAAATACATATGAAGAGAAATTAAAGATGCCACTCTTACAGGAGCCCAGTTCTGGGTTTGGAACATAGTGGCAGCTGTACTTGATCAGAAAACAGGCTCAGCAAATCCCCTAACCTGCCTAAAGCAGGTTTTTCTCTAAGCAATATATTTCCTCTGCTGTATCCCAGAAATGAATGCATTCAAGTGCAACAGTAATATTGTGCAACACATGGAAGAGAAAATCCTTCTCGATTCTTAAAGCATGAGACTTGCTTTATCATGACATACATAACAACAAATGTGTCTTAAAATATAATTTCAGTATCTGACAGGATGACCTCCATTTGCAATAAGTTTCATGGGGGTGACTACTTAGTCTTGGGAGGTATTGTTTCTTTTTCTAATAACAATATTTCTTAGTGTCTACCAGTCTTTTGTAATAACAAAGTGCAATGTGGATGAACCCTGATGAGACTAGTTTATGCCATGTAAACCTGATCTGTTGAGTTTAATTTGCTCCTAGCTTAACTTTCTTTGTCTTTGTTCTCTATCACTCTTAGAAAAAGAGTGTACTAGACCTAAGTCTGAACAAACCCCATTAGTTTTGATTTTCTTTACAGAAATAAAACCAGAAATAATTTTTCTTATTCTTACCTGCAAAAAGGAAAAGGTGAACAAGAGCTACCTCCCAAATTTTTTTTTTTTTTTTTCTGTAATCTCTTTCTGCAGTTACTGTACAATAAGATTTTGCAGAAATTGTCCCATGTTTTCTCTGACTAGAAGAACTTGGAAAGGTAGACTTGCTTTTTACTCGTTAACACTGTCATTCTCTTCAAGAGTTCAAATAAGTGTTTAGGTCATGTATTCACAGTTAATATGTGTGAATGTAAGTCAAGTCTTTTAAAAGGATGTGGCTTGTTAACAAGGGCCTATTTTCCTTGCCCTGCTTGCTGCACTGCAGATTAAGGTGGAGACTTCTGCAAGGAGAGAAAAAATCACATTCCACAAGGGTTGATCAGTACATCATGCAGGGAAGAGGGACTAGAAGGAGCAGTGAAAATCACAGGGTACCCACAGATACTGTGTGGGATTTTCTGAAACCATTATGCAAAGACAGCAAGGAAAGGGGAGATTTGCTTACACACTGCTTTTATCTATTCTTTCTCATTGCCCATTCTTTTTCTTTCTTTCTTTTTTTTTTTTTTCTGAACACTCTGTGTTTCAGTTCCTGGTCTAATAAAATGTTAACTTTGTTCAGTCAAAGCCCTCTTGCTGTACAGACTTTAAAGACATAGTGGAAGCAGAACCATCTCAAGGGGTTAGGAACCACATCACTATCTCTGAAGAATAGCTCTTGTCATGCACTTAATACACAGTTCCCTACATGCCTAATGGTGGGGGAGAGGAAATAACAATAGAAAAAACTACTTTTCACTGTGGGATAGTTGTTCTATTGGGGAACATCTCCCCTCAATCTCACTGTTTCTTTTGGAGCCCATCCAATCCCTTCTAATTCATCTTGTCCTTCTGCCTCTCTAGCTGAGATGATGATTTTCTAGCCAAGCACATCCTTCTACTTCTAAAATACAGAAGAGAAGAATTTTCATCTGTGGTGGGTTGACCTATGCCCACAGTGCAGCCCCACACAGCCTCTTGCTCATTCTCCTCTGGTAGGATGGGGAAGAGAATCAGAAGAACAAAAGCAAGAAAACTCATGGATCAAGAAAAAGACAGTTTAATAGGTAAAATAAAGCTGCACACTCAAGAAAACGAATTAACTGATTACTTCTTATCAGCAGGAAGGTGTTCAGCTATTTCCAGGAAAGCAGAGCTCCATCACGTGTAAGAGTTACTGGGGAAGATAAATACTGTAACTTAGAAAATCCCCCTTTCTTCTCTAATTACCCTAGTCTTTATTGCTGAGCACACTGTCATATGGCATGGGCTATATATTCAAAACAGATAAATATGTAATCCTGTTAAACATATGAAGGCTTTTTATTTTCAACTAAAATTCCAGCATTCTGCTGAGATCTGTGGAAAACTGTTTCTAAGGGACTGTACGTGTATGTACTGTACTGTATCTGGTACTATGGAATATCCAGATAATTTTCAGTCCTTTGAAATACAGTCCTGGTGTTGTCTTGAAAAGTTGTTTCTCACAAAGCCACACCTAGAGCACAGATATGAAGAAATAAATTCAGAGTAGCTGCAGCTGATGTTTTGAAGCTCAGAGCATTGTCCATTTTCTTCAAAGATGAACTGGGAAAATTAAAAATGTATAATTTCAAAATTGACTGAGCAGATGTCATTCCCCAAAGTTTTTCCATTGATCACACACTGCCTAATTGTCCACAGTCTCCTTTCAACCAAGCACAGAAGTGCATTAGTAACTCAATATTTTAGTGACATTTTTACTTGCAGGAATTAACTACTATTAGCAAATTTACATCAGCAATGTACAGTTTAATCTGCTTTAATCAGCTGAGCACACCTGTGGGAGAGAAGCATTTTCTTGGGTTTTTTTTCTGTAAGCAGGCAGCTTCAGTTGGCAAATTCTTTGATGTTCAATCATTCTAAGAGGCTGTTCACATTTCTATTACCATCTCCTTATGTCACTGTACATAATATTTGAATGGGGGTTTATTTGTTTTACTATTATATTTACTATTATTTGATATTTTAATATTAGGGATGTTTTTGAATTGTGATGTTCTTGTGTAGAAGATTGCAAAGTGAAAGATCATTATTTGGGAGCTTCTTGGCTTTCATTAGCTATCTGTAAAATTAAGTTTGCAGACTGATCACTGTTTCAGGTGCTCCTTTCTTGCTGCTGACAGCTACTGAAGTTGCCCTGCCTGCACTGAGCAGCACTGAAGACAGACACACAGTCTCTAAAGGAATATCACCATTTTGCCACCATCTAGGCCTAAAGAGAAAACACTTCACACTTAGTAAGTTGATACAACTATAAACTACTCCACACAAATGAAACCTAACAATGACAATTTTTGGTGACTTGCAAAATATGCAGTAAATAGTGCAGCTACATACATTTATACATTTTCGTTATAAATAGTAATTTGTTTCTCTCCTTGCTGTACACCTAAGGGGTCCTGGACATATACAAATATCTGTTTTCCTGGGCATCTGTTTTACTGATCCAACATAACTGGCTGACAGAAATAATAGCATAAATAAGTGTGTACCACAATTAGTAGTCCGTTGGTTAGGAATTCTTTTTTTTTTTTTTTTTTTTTTCTGGAATTTTGCTATCACTCTGAACTTTGACAGTTGTATTAGTTAATATTCACCTCTGATGTACTTAAAGTGAAGAGAAGCTTGACCTGGAGGGAAGAAAAAAAAAGGTTTCCTCTTAAAAAAGCCATACTGTACAAATTCTGTTACAGATGAAATATTTCTTTCACTGTTCTAATGAAAGACTATTACACTAATTCAACGAAACACTGAAAAAATATATCTGTAAGTTGTAGGCTGGTAGAGACTCAAGCATTGTTGTCATTATTTTTGCATTGCAGCAAAGCCAAAGCATGGCACATTTTAAAAAGATTGATCTGGTACTTAATTTTTATTTATACAGAACAATAGACACAATCAGGGATTAATCTGTTGGGTTGTTTTCATTTTGTTTTTCTTGTGATCATTTTCATCCCATTAACATCTCTTTTTCCTGATGTGATTTAATTTCTAGCAATAATTCTTCAGATACAGACGTGTTTTGAAACTTTGCATATATATTA
>JANIJG010016832.1:6730-28654 GCA_024611175.1 Megaceryle torquata
GAGGAGGGAAGAGAGAGGAGAGATGAGGAAGAGGGAGAAGGAGAGAGGAGGGAAAGGAAAGGGGGAGGGAAAGGGAAGGGGAAAGGAGAGGAAAGGGGAAAGGAAAGGAAAGGGGAAAGGAAAGGAAAGGGGAAAGGAAAGGAAAGGGGAAAGGAAAGGGAGGGAAAGGGAGGGAAAGGAAAGGAAAGGGAGGGAAAGGAAAGGAAAGTAATGGAATACAGTTACTTCATGGGAGCATGTTCCCTGAAGTATAGCAGAGAATCTCCCATACCAGTTTTGGTTAGCCTGCAGAATGCAAGTCTTATGAAACTTCTGCAGTTTTTGGTAACTGATACCACATACGGTTTTAAAAGACGGACTCTGTTTCAAATCAGAAGATAAACCTGACATCTTTTTTCTACTTGTCCTGAACCTGTATTTAGGGTTGAAGACCAGCTTTTCAATAGTACATCATATGCAGTGTTTAATGTGGATTTCTGAAAGTGTTTGCAGTCCTGGAAGACAATTCTGAAATTTAGTATCTTTTTATTTTTTTCAGTAAAATGGAAGTCTTCAGTAGGTAGTAATTTATGTTAAACTTGAGTGGCAGAATAATTGTGATGCTAGTTGGAGTACTTTGACACCTGCATTTTGTGAGGCTTCGCGTTCTGTCTGATAGCTGGTGATGTCACACTGTAACATTCTGTATTGTTACAAACCCAAGTATTTCTTAAGTATTAATGATTCTTTTAAAGGTGTTCCTCAAAGCTCTAACTCATTTTAGGGTCAAGAGTTAAATGTCTGAGTAATTATCCTCTTATTTTAAAAAATATTGTTCACGTGTAACCAAGTTTGCTTTCTTTACTTGTGATTATTAACAGTGATTGTAGTTTAGATGTTACCATGAAGTAAAACACCATTGTGCTTTCTTTTCCTTTTACAGGTGAAGTCTTTGTGTGTATCGGTATTGGATTCAAATGTCCTTGTGCAAAGAAACACTCTAGAAGTGATTCTTTTCTTCTTCCCATTTTATACAGCTTTGGTAAGAGGACTATTTTGTAGTTTTGCATGCACACTTTATGCAGGAAGGTGTCTTCTGTGAAACCAATCCAGCTCCTACCTATATTATTGCCAAATGTCTGAATTTTTTACCTTCTAAATCAACAAACAGATTTTGCAGGTTTTTGTTTCCCCATCAGTTTTAACAGTAGAGGAAACTCTGCTGTTTCTCAGATTCCTTACAGCTTCAAATGAAGATACTCTTTCACAGTGAATGTTGCATGATATTACAGAATCGTGGAATCACAGAATGGTTTCGGTTGGAATGGACCTTAAAGTCTAACCCCCCTGCCATGTGCAAGGACACCTTCCACTAGACCAGGTTGCTCAAGGCCCTGTCCTACCTGGTCTTGAACACTTCCAGGGAGGGGGCATCCACAACTTCTCTGGGCAACCCATTCCACTGTCTCAACACCCTCACTGTAAATAATTTCTTCCTAATATCTAGTCTAAATCTACCATCATCCAGTTTGAAGCCATTATCCCTCATCCTATCACTACAAGCCCTTGTAAAAAGTCCCTCCCCAGCTTTCCTGTAGGCCCCCTTCAGGTACTGGAAGGCTCCTATAAGGTCTTCCCAGAGCCTTCTCTTCTCCAGGCTGAATAGCCCCAACTCTCACAGCCTGTCCCCACAGGGGAGGTGTTCCAACCCTCTGATCATCTTCATTGCCCTCCTCTGGACCTGCTCCAACAGTTTGATATCCTTTATGTTTTGGGGGCCCCAGGTTTGGATGCAGTACTCCAGATGGGCTCACAAGAGTGGATCAGAGTGGCAGAATCACCTCCCTTGACCTGCTGGCCATGCTTCTTGTGATACAGCCCAGGATATGGTTGGCCTTCTGGGCTGCAAGAAGGAATATTTGGAATGTTCTTGAAGTACTCAGGCCTGAGAAACTGCATATGGAAAAAATATCGAATTCCTTTTTCAAGTAGGATTTTGGCATTTGGAATTGTCTGCACTAAACTAAAATACTTCTGTTAAAGACTAGGAAAGAAAATATTACTTGAGCTGTTCCCCATGATTTCGTAACTTACCTAATAGTATAGCTGGTATTTTGAAAGTAACAAGTAATTTTCAGTCTTAAGGCATAACATAATGGAGTATTTAGTAATTTTAGCTTTAGAGTAGCTCTATACCTGAAAAATGAAAATTATCACAATTGTCAGATTCCCTTCTTGGAGATTTTTAGTATTCATTTTGTTGTTGATGGTCTGTTGCCTTTTTTTTTTTTTTTTCTTTCCCCCCCCCAAACATTAATATTGCCATTCAAAAAAAAAAAAAAAGACAACAAACTCATTACCAGTTTGACTTGTTTCAGTGTCCATAAACAGGTAACATATCTTTGTTTTAAATCCTAGGACTGCAACGAAAGCACTATTCTATTGCACAGGACTGATTTAGTCTATATTCTGTCAGCAGCTACACAGACGTTGTTGAGGAGAGACATGTCACTCAATAGGAGATTATACGCATGGTTGCTAGGTACTGTACAACACACAGGGGTGTTCAATGTTCTGAATACATAAGAGGAAAAAAAAATTGACCAGTGCTTAAAAATGTAATATACTTTTTCAACAGTTAATGAGTGGTGATTAAAGTGTTGTTTTATTGCCATATATTAAGTACCTGCTTAATAAAATCAAGCATTCATTTGGCAAACAGCTGTCTTCAAAGGTGAATTAATTTCACAGATACCCTGAATCATAGGGTATCTGAGTTATTTCTGATCCCATCCACAGTTCATTCTGAGGTGGTTTTGGGGACTGAAAGGAGTGGGGCACTATTTTAACCTTGTCCTTCTGGAAATATTGGTCTATAAATTCCCATGTGGGCTTAACTGTGAAGAAAGGGCTATAAGAGAGCTAAAGCTTCCCCCCATCTGTCTCCTTTAAACAGTGTAAGAGAAGACTAAAAGTGACAGGGCAAGAGCTGCAGTCATGTAGTTGCATGAAGGCTGCCCTTGCTGACCCCATGTCTGTATCTGGCCTTGGTTTTCATTTATGTTCAGCACATCTGATGACTCAAACTGTCATATATGGGGCATCCTTGGGCAGTATGAGAGCTGGTTGCAAGCAAAGTGTTGAAATGCCAAAGGTTAAAAATGCAGTGTAATTTCAGTGTTTGTGTAAATGAGGTGTGTCTAGTGCTCTGCACTGTTGTGTTTCCCTGTACTCCTGATGCCTCTGCTTATCTTGTAGGCTCTGATATTAAAGGTGGTACTTTTGCTCCAGACTCAACAACTTCTGAAGACCAGGCTATTTATTTCTTTGGAAAATATTCTAAAGATCTTTTGGTGGAGGTTTGTGTTCATTGTATATAGATGTAGTTATGATCCTTTTAAATGTTAGTACAAATTGCATCTAGAATTGTTCACCATGCTACTTGTCCTTCACTTTTTGTCCCTAAACCATCCTTTTGGTGCTTTTATTTTAATCTATCAATGCCTGCTGTGCTATATTTATCCCAATATTGTCATGTGCTTACAATACAAATGGAATCTAATGAAACCAAAGAGTAGCATCTTTAATGAGCTACCTGAATTATTTAAAAATGCTTCTCTGAATAAAATCAGCTCCTGAGTACAGATGATGAGAAGATGATGATGATGGCATTGATTTTTCTACTCTGTGTGGAAAATTGAAGTTCAGTTGTAGTCAATACTAATAAATAAAATCAAATTTAGAATCACTTCAGGTCTTCATAAAACAGCAATCTCTCTTCTATGTATAACATTTTGATACTTTCTTTTTAACAGAGTTTGACTGAAATTTTACATCAGAAATTCCCAGAGTCTGATACAGAGGAACGGCATCAAGCTTATCTGAAACCATTCCGTATCCTAATCAGCCTCCTTGACAAACCTGAGATAGGTAATGTCACTTCTCACTTCTGTTACGACTGATAGTAATTGTTACAACTTGGTGTTCATTGCCTTTGCCAGCAGGACTCAGACAACACCCTACACAATTTTTCCTAATTCTGAATATGTGTGCATTGTGTATTGGTGTGCAGGGGCCTGTGTTCCTTGCCTTGGACCTGGTTCAGAACGGTGCTCTGGAGCAAGCACTTATGCCAGGTTATCTCTGGCTCTTCTGCAGAGCACTTCACTCTGTAGCATGGATGTATCCTAGTGAGGATAATGCCAATTTTCCAAGCCTAGTACTGAGATCTGAGGGGCCAGTTAAAAATAACCACTTTTGCCCTAGTCTCAGTATTCCTTTCAATTCTTTCCTTGGAGCTCATTCTCTAAAACACTCTCAGGCCTCTTTTTGTTGTCTTGCAAAACAGCTTGGAAAAAAACCAATACTACTCTTGCCTGAGTTTGTTTCCAGTGCTTGACTATGTTTGCAAGACTTCCTATGCACTTGCATCAGATTCTCATGACAGTATTGCTTTTCCAGACACTGCAGTTCCCCCAGGCAGTGAGCCTATGGTGCTTCTGCTGACAGTAGGACTTACCTGCAGGTGCTCCAGCTGGAAATAAACTGTTACAGGTGTGGGAGGGTAGGGGTGTCTCTGTCAGTGGTCCTTCCAGCTTCTACCAGCCTGACACTGCTGTGGGAGCTATAGTTTGAGACTTCATGACTGAGCTGTGAAGAATTTCCTTCTCTTCCCTGTCATGTGTCTGTCCTGTTGTGTACATGAAGTTGCCAGCACCAGAAGGGCGAGGCCCTGCCTGCCCTTATTTTAAAGGTCAAGTTTTCCTTTTTTGCATCAAAAAATTAAGCCAAAGTCACTTAAATTTTTAGGATTTAATAGTATTCTATATGAACCATATATGTACAGATAAATCTTTGAAATTATATTTGAATCTGACAGGTATGAGAAGCCTCTTGACTAGTTAGCTGGTATTTGTTAGAAGCTAATAGTCTCTTAGAGATTGACTGTATCCCAAAGTGTTGTGCTGGGTATTATCCTGAGTTGGGGAATGATGTTGTCATTGACTAAGCCTGTAGACTTAGAATAAAACTCATGTACCGAAACTAAACACTTGAGTGGCATGTAGTTCATTTTACAAGCTTATCTAGTAAGTTTATCCTCGTTCATGGATCAGGAAAGTCCTTTTCAGCATGTTTCCTGTTAAAGAATTATCAAAGCACTGCCAGGAAAAATGAGGTTTCTGTATTGCCTATCTACAACTGAATGCTGTTAGTCTGTTAATAAGACAGTGGTGCTAATGTTTTCTTCTGATGGTTTTAGTTGTTTTTTTAAAAAAACCTAAGGGTTATTTAGCTGAACTGTATTATACAGTTTAATCTTTCCGTTCCAGTCAGCACATAAAATATAACTTCTTGTGCCTTAAGCCAATATGACTTTCTTCCTTTTGAAATGGACTTAGCAATGCAACTTTTTTTTTTAAGGTAGCAAACTAAAAAAGAACAAAAATCTTTGACCTTTTCTGCTACTCTTAGTCACTTTAACTTTTTTTTTTCGTTTTTAGAAGTACTCATAATGCTTTATATACTACTTTTTTTTTTTTTTTTTTAATGGTTCCATGTTTAGGGTGTTGTACTTATTTGTTCATCTCCTCTATAGACAATTTCAGATAAAACAGTGCTGACCCTTGAAAGTTGGGTGTAGTTGTCAGCACACACTTAACTTGTACTTTCTGCTTAAAACTGTTAATAAATATGCACTTTCAAAATATATTTAGGCATTTGAACTTTTTGATTTGCCAATATTTTTTTTTACCAGCTTTTGTCCCTCAATTTAATCAATGTTAAATGTGTATTGTTAAATCTACTTGTTTTCCTTATGGATACAGACATGGTGATTATTTTTCATATGTGAACTGTAGGTTTATAGTTATGCTTATGCTCACTTATAAATGATTGTACTGCAGGTGGCTTATGGAAATGACTTAAGTATAATGTAGTACTAGTGCTATGGCTTTCCAAGTATTACTTTAAAACATTTGTAAAATTAAAAATAGGTGGTATTTAACTAGAATTAAAAAACAAACAAATCCATAAACAAATATTTATCTTCATATTTAATTTTATTTTAATTGGTAAATCTGACATTTTAAAAAGCCACATAAACATTTTCTTCCTACTTGAGTGATTGTGGGCTTTTTTTAGTCTAGCAACCCTTAATTTAAGTCTGTACAAGTTTGTGACTGAGCTGCTTAACAATCACTTTGGTGCAACTACTGGATTCTTTTTTCCTTCCATTGTAGGGCCACAGGTTGTTGGGGATCTGTTCCTTGAAGTTATTAGAGCCTTTTATTCCTACTGCAAAGATGCACTTGGTTCTAATCTCAAACTTAGCTACAATCAAAGTGGCAACATACTTGCAAGGTATAACTACAAGTTTTCAACTATGAACTGAGACTGTATAACTTAGATTTTACTAAGCTTAATATAACTCATTTAAGGAAGGTTAGGCTTTTAACAAAGTGACCTTCTGTACAGAACATGAGGTTTTTTTCTCTGACTTTTGTTTCCCTACCCACAACACAAATGCTTGATTTCTCTTTGATTAGCAGAGAAGAAAATGAAGTACCCTGCATGTGATCGGTGTTAATAAAACCAGTTATATTGGCCAAGAATCAGTCTGGCAACAGACCTCTTAGCCTTTTGATTTTCCAAGTTGAAAGCTTGATTTCTTTCATCTGGGAGAAAGATACTCAAACTCTAGCTATGCCAGAATGACTTAGTCCTTGATTTAAAGGAATCAATGTATTTTAGCTTGTAGAGAAAGGGGGGAAAATATTTTAGAGCACATCAGTTAATACTGTGGAATCTTCACTGACATCTGTTGGTTTTTTTGTTTTGTTTTGTTTTGTTTTGTTTTGTTTTTCACAGTGCAATCAAAGAGAACAAAAATGCTTCGGAAATTGTCAAAACAGTCAATTTGTTGATCACATCCTTAAGCACGGATTTTCTTTGGGATTACATGACCAAATGTTTCGAAGATTGTTTCAGGTATTTATGTTGTCAAACAATAGTACTCCTCTTAAAAAACGTGACTTAACAGCTATCTGTAGCTTAAAGTGTACTGAAGCCTTTAATTTCTGGAAGGGTCATAGCACATGTTAGAATCAGATAGATATGTAAGTTGCATCTTAAAAAAAAAATAAATCAAGAATGCAAACAGGTAAATAGATGGAAACTAGCAACTTAAGAACAAAAGAATTTACTTTTGAAATGACAACTGAAGGAGGTAAAGGGAGGGGAGGTGAAGAGGTCTTCCTTGGAAGAATAACTGGATTTTTGGTTTGGTTTTTTTTTTCAAGAAAAGTAAATATCTAGCTTTTAAACTCTTTCTAAATAGAAGAGAGAAGATTGTAGTTTAAGTAGTAAGATTGTGTATAGAAATTCAATCTGAAAATTAGATGCACTTTAGCATCCCACATGCAAGCTGCAGTTTAGGTGGTTTTGACAGAACGTTTTATCCTGCTGTGTTAGAAGTCCCATTTTACTTTGCTTCAGAATGCCTGACTGTTCAGTATTTTGTGCTGTTTTTATTGAAGCATTTTTATTGCAACAAGAATTTTGACAGGAAAAAAGCTTCTATAATAATGTTTCTCTCAATCCAGAAACAAATCAACACAGATGAGATACCCTCTTGAAAATATTAGCACTCCTCCTACAGTTTCAGAGCTCTGCACACTGTTGGTGTTTCTTCTTGACGTGATTCCTTTGGTAAGGCAACCTGAAGTTAACTGCTTTGAAATCTTAAGAAACTTAAAGTCAAATAGTTCATACTGTGATTAACTAAAATAAAATGAATTTATATACATGTGCATACGCATGCTATGTCCTGCAAAATATAGTTTTATGTGCTGACTTATAAATGCCTATCCATGCTGGTCCATAGCATGATAGAAATTGTTTACATTTTAAAATTCTGTGTTTCTATCAAAGGAATGCTTCTTCGGTAAATAATATGCTGGGACTTTTTGGTCTCTTAGTAGCTGGCAGACTATCATAAGATTTTTAGGGTATGATTCAGTGTTCATCATGTAGAATGAAGAAAGAAGAAATATCACTGAAGCAAGTTTGCACCGCTTAACTATTCATGAACTGACTTTGTCAATCGTTGGAATGATAATGTGTGAAAACTATTTTAAACTATTTTTATTTCTTTTAAGGAACTCTACTCTGAAGTGCAGTCTCAGTATCTTCCACAGATGCTCAGTTATATGGTGCAGTCTCTCCTGGAAAATATGGAAGTATTAGATTTACCAGAACTCACTCATGCCTTAAAGACTTGTTTTAAGGTGCTTAGCAAAGTGCAAATGCCCCCTTCCTATTTGGACATTGAGACAGGAAGTGGAAGTGGGGTAGGTGTTTTTCAACTACTCACTGATGTTTAAAATTGTTAGTAACAGAATTTTAAAATGCTAATTCTCCTAACTTAGACCTAGGCGATAACTGCAACAACCACCATTTTTGAAACTTATCTTCTTTGGTCCCTTCCAGAGCTATTTGATGCCTTGTTATTCTTACTAGTTATTCTATTCTGACTTGTTTGAATTATTTGTGACAGTGGAGGAGTTATAGTCTTGTCTGAAACTGGGGCTATAATCCTATCCCTTGAAAAGAATATGATCTTAATGGCTTTGAAAAGGCACTCAGCACATGCAGTTGCAAAATATTCAAGTTGCAAAATCAAGGCTAGCTTTACAGCTGGTTAGGTCTGGAAAGCTTTAAATTAATATTTTAGTTTAACATGATGTGGTATTTGTGTGCAAGAGACCATGATAGGCAATGGGGAATAGATGTCATAAAGCAGTCACATAAGCACAGCCTGCCAAAGTTTGCCATAGAACAAATACATGCATTTGACTAGAAATAATCCAATATATGCAATACTATTGTAGTGATCAATCAGTTTTAAGGAAACATTTCCATTTGCTAAGTATCTGTAGCTATGGATCTCTTGGTGTTTGATGAGTTAGTGTGAGGATTAAACAAACATTTGTTAGGTTTTAAATGCAATTGAATTGAATTGCTTACAAATAACTGTCTCATGGTTTTCCATATTCTGTATCTGGAATTGCAGATGCTAGGGTTTTTTTGGTTTGGGTTTGGTGTGTGTTTGTTGGGGTTTTTTTTTTGGTCATTGCTGTTCACTAGTGCCTGCCACAGTTCATAGCCTAATGTGATCTATGCAGTGACACATTAACCACATTAATGTTCCTGTTTTAGAGCCCAATGAATAAGGAAAATGTGGACATAACCTTGGAGAGAAAGTCTGTGCTGCAGGAGGAAGATGAGACTCCATTCCCTCCCCTGAAGTCAGAAGACAGTGGTATTGGCCTAAGTACTTCCTCCCCAGAGCTCTCTGAGCACTCAGGGGTGCCAACTGTGACCTTTGAGAGAGATGATGTCTGGAAGAAGGGGGGGAGCATTCAGAAGACTTTGTATTGTATCCAAGAGCTAGTTGCCAAGTTTTCCAGTAAATACATTTTTGGGGTGCAGTTTCAAGAAACAAGTAATGAAAGCATTTCGACAATGAATCTGAGCAGAAAAGAGAAAAAAGAGAATGGCTACAGATTACCTGAAGGTGCTAGTAAGAAAAAGAGCCCATGGGATGCAAAGCAAATCACTGTACCTCAGTTTAAACAAATGCTCTCAGACTTGTTCTCAGTTCGAGGATCACCATTCAAGAACAAGAGTTCTGATCCTCTTCCTTCTGACTGCGACTCTGGTAACAAAAAGGAAAAGGAGGAGGAGGAATGGGACTTGGAACAAATTATGCTGGTACTGGGACCCCTTAGAGGTGACTGCAAGGAAGCTTTTGCTGCAGCTTGTCACCTTTTGTTGGATTGTACCACATTCCCAGTCTATCTTTCGGAGGAGGAGATGGAACAGTTGTATTCCTCTCTGTTTCAGGTTCCTGGTAAGAAAAGTTTCCTTTACTGGGCAGCTCGAGCATTTGAGGATGCAAATACCAGTGTGAGCTTGGCTATTTGTAATACACATGACCAGGGCCAGTAGTAAGGCCTCTTGACAGGGCTGAAGGCAAGTTACATATGAATTAAAGACTTGCCCATATCAGCATGTGTTTTGTGTCTTGTAGCTGAGGGACATTTTTTACCAAGCTTTTTAAATTCACATTCTTTTGAAAGCTTTCACTACAAAACTTGTAGCTGAGGGAATGAAAAGACTTTTTGGCCTGTAAACTCTTGTGGCATTGTTCAGGGTATTCAGGAAATCTGTTCTCCTGGTCAGTGCATGCCCACCTGCAACTCTAACCCATAACAGAAGCAAAACCAGCTCTTTCCCTAACCCTCAGAATGCAAAGGAATCTGATGTAAGAAACATGTAAGAATAATCTTGTATAACCAGAGAGCCAGTTTGTTCTGAGAATTCAAGTTTATTCATTAGCTTTAGCAGGAGCAGTTACTGACCTGAAGGCTTGTTGATAAGATAGGTTTGTAATGAATGGAGATGTGGGAAACTGGAAAATTGGATTCTCTTCCTCACCTCGCTACAAATTTCTGCAGTCTTCCTTAGCAAAGTGATGATATGCCCATCATCTACATGGATGAACTGTCTGCTTGACATGGATACTTTTGTGCATGTGCAGTGCCTTCCATGTGGGCAGCAAGGTAGCTGAACTTAAACAGTTCCTTGTGTGCTTCATGGTTTCTGCAATGACACACCTCAACACTATCCGAAAGAGCATCCTTGGATCAGACCTCTTGTTTTTGACAATGATAGCTGGAAAACAGCAGCTGTAAAAACTAGCTGGGAAGAAACATAAACCAGAAAGCTGGAATATGCCAGTTACTAGGTTACTGAGGTCCTGCAAGAGCTTTCTGCTGGGAGAAATGGGGAAAAGAATATAACTTGCTTTGAAGCAAGTCCCTTCTGAAGTAAGGGACTTGATAGCATGATAGTTGGATTTGGGCAGTTGTTTTTGTCTCATGGTCTTGTGTGCTTGATTGAAGAATTCTTGAAAATTTGACCATAACCTTGAGATAATTCAAAAACTTTTTTCTCACTTATCTTCCAAGGAGGTTGTGATACCAGCTTCCCTCTGTGGCTGAAGTCTTTAATGACAATATGCTGTTGTGTGAATGACTGCTATGTTCAGAATGTGTCCATCTTCACGTTGCTGGAGGTGATCAACCACTCCCAGTCACTGGCACTTGTGATAGAAGACAGAATAAAGCGGTACAAAGTGTCTGGCCACAACCCCTTCTTTGGAAAGCTACAGATGGTCACCCTTCCTCCCATTGCTCCTGTAGTTCTAAAGATCATCTCTGAGAAAACGGATTTCTACCAGGTATCCTTTTTTTTTTTTTTACTGCTCGGCTACACTGGACCTTTAAGGATAGGATGAGAAAGCAAATGTTATTTGCATAGATGTTTGGGGGCAGGGTGTTTGTGTTCCAGTGACACTGCTTTTTTTAACTTCAACAAGCATTTGAAAGCAATTTCCAATCTTCTTCAAGTTCTTCCCAAAGTGGCAGGATATTTTCACATTGCTAGGTGGTTTTGTATCACAGTTCTTGGGGGTAGGTACAGTTGATTTCTGACTTAAAGGGTTTGGTTTCATTAGCTTGATAGGTACACTTTAGAGAACTCTGATACTATTCTGAGTTTTCAAATAAGAGAAAATGGTAGTGGGTGAATAATAATGAAAACATTCTGTCCTCCTTGATTTCAGTGTATATATCTTTCAAAGGTGCTTCCCTTCTCCTGACCATGTATTTGGTATTGGTGTAAGGGTCATTTCCAAGATCTGTTTTGTAATTACTGTGTTTCCAGTTGTTTTGCCTGACACATGTGCTATGCTTTTGACCTAGGAAAAAGAATGAAAAATGCTTTTCTTAACTTCTGGTGCATGTACATTGGAATTATATGTCCTGCTAAGCTAAGAAAGTTGCATTCCTTTAGGGACGAGTGTATGACCTGAATCCTTGCTCTTTGCTCAACTAAGACAATTTGGAAATCCCTTTTGGTAATAGAGGGCATTTATGCAATGGCAAGATTTTAAGACAGGAAAGAAACAGCCTGTATTATTATTATGAATAATAATTATTATTACTATAATTAATAGTAATAACTGTTGTTATTTTTCCTTAGAGAGTAGCCTGTGTGCTCTGGAATCAGCTGAACAAAGAGACACGGGAGCATCATATTGCCTGTGTGGAGTTGTTCTACAGGCTGCATTGCTTGGCACCATCAGCAAATATCTGCGAAGACATTATCTGCCACGCACTCTTGGACTGTGATAAAGTAAGTCCTGTATTCAGTGAAGCCCATTCATCCCCGTAGAGTTGTTCCAGTCCTTCCCAGACTGTCCAGTTCCCTTCCACCCCACATCTTCAATCCCATGGTTACCTCTGTCTTCAAATCGTCTGAAAGATTCTGTCTGCACCTTTACAATTCCCTGAGTTTTATTCATCATGGGGCTACTGCTAAACTTAATGCCTAGATAAAAGCTCTATCAGTCAATGCTGGAGCTTTCTTAGTTTCAGCCCAAATCATGTAGTATCTAAAAGCTTGCAGGTTTTGTCAGTATTTCCAAACTGAGCCACCTCCACCAGTAACTCTAAAATAATTTTGGTTTATGTTAATTTTGTGAACTTCATACTCCAACAAGAGACTTTATGTTGACATGCACTTACAAGGTAATAGTGTTGACCCTGTGTCCACCTTAGAATTTAGATCTAATAATAAGTAAGCTGTATTTGAAGTGAGCCAGTTATTAATTATTTTACTTGCCTAGTTTAATGACAGAACAGTTCTTAAATAACTTACAGTATATTTGTGAGAAGTGCCTTGCACAATGAAACTTAAACCAGCCACCTTCAGTCTTCAGTATTCTTTTCATACGTTGCTCTTGCAATTTTGAAACTTAGAAATTGTTTGGAAACTGTTTGGAAATATTTTAAAAGCTTTCAAGCAAAATTACCAGTAATATACCCTACTTAATATAGCAAGGTCTTCACATTTGTTATCCAACTTTTTAACGTTCCTAACACCAAACCAAGACTAAAATGTTTATACACGAGAGTGCTGAAACATGTTTGGTCTATTGGCACATCTGTTTTCCTCCTACAAATACTGTGGCTGTTAAGTTTTGGTTGTGCATTCTTTGATACGTGGCATTTCAGTTTAGTTTATTGCAAAATAGGAAAGTGTCTCAAACTACCCTGGAAGGATTATCAGTCATCTAGACAATAATTATTGTTCTGCTAGAAGTTTAAAAATCACTAAAACTTTACTCAGAGATAAATGCTGCAAAAAATATGTATCTGTCTTGTTTCCATGCAAAGGGGACAAGGCTGGAAGCGCTGTTCAGATTCTCTGTCATGTGGCATCTTACCAGAGAGATCCAAGGGAGCAGAGTTACTTCTCACAATCGGTCCTTTGATAGGTATTTTGCATTTCCACTTAGACTTACATTTATGCATTTATCTATATCATGCTTTGTTCTGTGGGTTTGGGGTGTGGTGGTTTTTTGGATTTTGTTTGTTTGTTTGTTTGGGTTTTTTTGGGTTGTTTGGGGGGGGGGGTATTTAATTATTTTATTTTTTGGTTTTTTAGGTGGAAAAAATTTCTCTATAGAAAGAACAAAAAATGAGCAAAAATAAAATCTTCAGCTTTTTTGCACTATTACCTTTGCAAAACACTGCATGCATGGTGCACTTTTATGTGTGAAGGAAGTTTCTGTCAATATAGAAAGAGTTTTATATATGAAGAATAGCTTGTAGACAAGTTTCTGCATAGCAGACATTTTTTTATCTTGTAGTGGGTTAGACTGATTTTTTTTTTTCCCAGACTAAACAGAACCAGCTACTTGTGCAAAACAACAAAAAGAATTTTAGTTTTACTTTCTCTTCGCAAGATCATAACCTTTGTATAAAATGGGACAAGGGCATTAAAAGTTTTTCTGAATAAATATGTGAGAGAACTTGAAAATATGCTGCTTTTCTAGAGTGAGTACATGTATGATCTCACTTCTACAAATGCATGTGTACTTGACCTCAGCTTGGGAAAATGTGCACGATCAAGCTATTGTTAACAGACATGAGCCATTGTCTGGTGCTTACTTGAACATGTGCTGCCTGATCCCTGCCACTACTTTGTTGTTTGCATTCACTTTTTTAGGGATTTCAATTATACTTCGTTCTGATTTCTTCACTCAGGTCTCTGTTTGTGGTACTGGACAGTCTCAATTGTTCAGATGGCGCAATTGGTGCTGCAGCACAGGGCTGGCTGATCCGTGCTCTTTCACTTAATGATGTTGCACGGATTCTTGAACCAGTCCTGCTGCTGCTGCTTCATCCAAAGACACAGCGCACGTCCATCCACTACATCAAACAGAAAAAATCAGCAGGTAAAATTGTTCTTGGACTAAAACTGTAAGTGCTATCATAGCATTGCACACTCCTGAACACCTACTGAAGATAGTCTCTGAAGTGCAATGGTATCCTATTGCCCTGAGCTGTCTTGTCTCAGTTCCATAGATTCCTCCTTGTCCAGGTACCTCTAGCAATGCCTAAAATAGTTCAGGAGTAAGTCGTGCTAGTTGAAGGCCTAATGATCATTTCTATTACAGTGGCTGAACCTACACTGTTGGTTTGGATTGCTCCCTGCTTTGCTCTGGGATCTTGTCCCACGCTTCTCATTGCCATTCCCAGATGATCCACACTGCATGTGTGTTCACTGCTCACAGGATCCCTTCTTGAGCAAAACTAGGTCTGCAACCAAATGAAATCCAGGAGCAGTTCGGTGACTGTGTCAGTCCAGGAAATGTTCATGTAGGCAGGATCGACAGGCAAATCTCATTCACTTACCCCAGCACACTATGCACTCTCATAACAGGTTTCTTTCTTCAGAATAGTTTTTGTTAATGATTTTCTCAGCATCATGTTAAAATAATCAGACAGGTTGTGAGGAACATCTTGCTGTTTAGGGTACATGACATGCAAAAAAAAAATTGCCCTAATTCTTTTAACTTCTAAAAATTAAAATGTCTATTTGTCAAAAAAACATCCCTCTTGATTCAGTGGGAGAGCTGAGTCCTTCTGGCATATGTCTCGAGGTATCTCAGAGCAAATGTAGAAGCAAAGAGAGATATTTGGAATTGAAGATGACCTCCAGCAACCCAAATTTAGGAACATGGCAGGGTGTCTTTTCCTTGACAAGCTAAGTTTTACAGCTCAAGGTGTCCCTTTTAAGATCTCTAATGAGAACCATTATGAACCACATATGATCTGTGTGTAAAATGTGGAGCAGAAAAATGTGACTGTAAGAAGCAACTGAGGAAGACTGAGACAGGTACAGAGCCAGGGTTCACTCCAAGTGCAGGGTCCTGTGAAGGCTGGCAGTCTTTTCAGGTCTGGGATTGCTGGGAGTGGTATGGATATGAGGCACTCTGCACCGTTTGGCTCAAGTAGCCAGGGCTGTTTCCTGGAGCAGAGCAGGAAGACAGTGGAGAAGTGTCTGGTAGTTTTGTGTAAAGAAACTTCCGTGTCACCTGTCTGTCTCATTACTGTACTATACTGTTGTTGTACAAACATAGAGCTAATATATTCCTTCCTTGTTCCACAGCATGTAATCAAGGAAAAAAATTAGCTCTTAAAAAATAAATTAAAAAATTTTAAAACATAAAATCCCCTGTTGCTATCCTTCTCATTTTCTATCTGATCTCATCAAACATTTTATGCTTAGGAAGCATAAAGAAAAATTGTCAGGAGAAACAGTATGTGGTTTATATTTTGATCCTATTCTCTTGTGCTTACAGTAGGTTAGTACTGCTCTACCACTTTAAAAAAATAAGATAATTCTTGCCTTAACCCAGTTTTATTTTAGCTCCACTTGTTACAATTAATAGTAGACTAGAGCAGAGTAGCTTTTTAACTTTTTTTTTTTTTTTTTTCTTGTAACAGAATCACAGAACGTTAGGGGTTGGAAGGGACCTTGAAAGATCATCTAGTCCAACCTCCCTTCTAGAGCAGGATCACCTAGATCAGGTCACACAGGAACGTGTCCGGGCAGGTTTTGAATGTCTCCAGAGAAGGAGACTCCACAACCTCTCCGAACAGCCTGTTCCAGTGGCTGTCACCCTCACCATGAAAAAGTTTTTCCTGATGTTTAGCCAAAACCTCCTATGCTTCAGCTTGTACCCATTACCCCTTGTCCTGTCACTGGATGTCACCGAGAAGAGCCTGGCTCCATCCTCCCGACACTTGCCCTTTACATATTTATAGACATTAATGAGGTCACCTCTCAGTCTCCTTTTCTCCAGGCTAAAAAAACCCAGCTGTCTCAGCCTCTCCTTATAAGGGAGATGCTCCACTCCCTTAATCATCTTAGTGGCCCTGCGCTGCAGTAGCTCCCTGTCTTTCTTGAACAGGGGTGCCCAGAACTGGATACAGTACTCCAGGTGGGGCCTCTCTAGTGCAGAGTAGAGGGGGAGGATAACCTCCCTCGACCTGCTGGCCACACTCTTCTTAATGCATCCCAGGATGCCATGGGCCTTCTTGGCCACAAGGACACAGTGTTGGCCCATGGTCATTCTCTTGTCCACCATGACTCCTAGACCTTTATTCCCAGAGTTGCTCCCCAACAGATCAGCCTCCAACCTGTACTGATACATGAGGTTGCTCTTCCCCAGATGCAGTACTTTACACTTGCCCTTGTTGAACTTCATTAAATTTCTCCCTGCCCAGCTTTCCAGCCTATTCAGGCCATGCTGGATAACAATGTACTCAATATAAAGCATGCTGTGTGAAACAGACTATTAGCTCTTCTCTATTACTTTTTTTTTTTTTTTTTTTTTTTCCAGAAGAGATATGTGATTGGCTTTGCAAGAAAAAGGTCTCTTTGAAAGAGCCTGGAATCTCTGAGAGCAATTCAGAAGAAAACCTTCCATTGAGCCAGTTTACTACTGTGGATAGAGAAGCAATTTGGGCAGAAGTGGAAAAAGATCCAGAGAAGCTGGAGTTAAAAACTGCACATTCTGAAAACAATGGCTCTTGTAATACAGTAGTTTCACATGTAGCAGATAGTGACCAAGAAAATAGTGAGCACACAGAATCAGCAGACACCAGCACAGGCCACGACAGTGAAAATACATCCTCTCTTTCTCCTTCTTTGGAGCTGCAAGAAATGAGCAATGAGGACAATGACAGTGCTGCAACTGATGACAGAGAGACCACAAACCACATGACTTCTCTTAATGCATTCCTCCCTGAAAGCTCCAAATCCAGTGTAGCACTAAACCTTGTACGTGCTGACTCTGAGAGGACTCAAGCATCAGAGTCTTTGTCAAGTGATGAAGAGGTGGACTTGGAGCTCCAGGAAATTACCCATTCTAGGTTGCTTAAGCAGCAGAAGGAAAAACAAGAGATGATTGAGGCTCTGTTCAAACACATGCTGCTGTATTTGCAGCCTTATGATTCTAAGAGGGTATTGTATGCTTTTTCTGTTCTGGAGGCAGTGCTTAAGACAAACCCTAAGGAGTTTATTGAAGCTGTAGCTAGTACAAGCATGGATACCAGCTCCACAGCACATTTGAATCTTATTTACAATCTCTTAGCTCGCCATCAGGAAGCTCTTGTAGGGCAGAGTTTTTATGGCAAGCTTCAGACTCAGTCCCCAACCATGTACCCCCATTCTCTTCTAATAGAATTGCTCACTTACCTCTGCCTCAGTTTTCTGCGCTCATACTATCCATGCTACTTGAAAGTCACACACAGAGATGTGCTTGGCAACAGAGATGTTCAGGTAAAAAGTGTGGAAGTCCTGATTAGAATGATGACCCAGCTAGCTACCATGGCAAAGGGAGCTGAGAATAAGAACGTGGAGTTCATACGCAATTTGCTAGGAAGATGCAAAATTCAGGAGTTTGTTCTTCTCTCTTTGTCTGCATCTATGTATACAAGTCAGAAAAGGTATGAACTGCTTATGGCAGATGGAGTTAATAATGTTCCTGAAGAAGAACTCTTTGAAGAGAGCCTAATCAATTTTGGGCATGATCAGATTTGGAGTGAACACCCGCTCCAGATTGAGTTGCTGAAGCTCTTGCAGGTGTTGATTGTCTTGGAGCACCATCTTGGACAGACTCAAGAGGAGCAGGAGAATCAGCCAGACCTCTCTAAGGAATGGCAGCAGGCCCTTAATTTCCAGCAGGCTATTGGTGCAATGCAGTATGTCTATCCACACCCCATAACTTCACAGGGGTTATTCGTCTCTGCTGTGGTTAGAGGTTTGCAACCCGAGTATGGCTATGGGATGCATCCCACTTGGGTAGGCTTAGTCACATATTCCCTGCCCTATTTTGGGAAGTCTTTAGGCTGGACTGTGGCACCATTTGTTGTACAGATATGTAAAAACTTGGATGAACTTGTCAAGCAGTATGAAAATGAAGCTGTGAAGACATCTGCAAAAACATCTGCAAGGTAAGAAGTGTCTGCAGTGTGGAATGTATTATGCTGAAAGTTTTTATATCCCTCTTACTAGAGTGTAGTGCATAGTAATTTACTGTTCTAGCATTGTGGTTCCCACAGTTTGATCCTCAGACCCCACTGCACAGGGAGGCACCTGTGCACCTCATGGGCCCAGAGGTGGAGGCAGTATTGTTGCAGCAGGGCTCACTGCAATTGTGAGGATGACTGGCAGCTGTGATACTTCGTGTTTCCCCCACCACCACCCTGCCCCTTCTCTTCCCTCCTTCATGCCATTCAGGTAAAAAGAAGTTCGCAGTTTTGACAAGGCTGAGGATTTTGGAAGACTAATTGAGGAGTGACACCCAGAGAAGAAAAATAACAGTGATACTGTTCAGAACAGGCAGTAAGTGAAAGGAGTAGGAAGAAATAAGTGAACACTGAATACTTACAGTCAGGTGGGAAATAATATTCTGAAAGATGTAGACAAGGAAACAAGGTTGTCCAAGCATAGTTTGTGAATCCTTTGTTTTGTTATTCCTGTCTGGTCATTCTAGTATTCTTTTAACTATCAAATAGAAACATTTCTTTTTTCCCTCCAAAGCTTAACTTCTAAAAGAGAAAATGTTACACCTGATTACCCACTAACCCTTTTGGAAGGTCTGACAACCATTGGTCACTTCTGCCTTCTGGATCACCCTAATCAAACTAAAAAGGTAAGTGCTTAATGCCTGCCTCTCACTTGACACCTCAGCACCATTTCATCAAAGTATGCATTCCTTTTTTCATTCAGAGGTGAATATACATAGTAAAGCAGCACTTGTACAAGAAGATAATCTTAAAGAAGCCTCATAGAGCACTAAAAGAAAGGAACTGAGTAAAAATGTAAGGGAGGGAGACTGAACTTTATTTATTTGAAGACAGGCAAGTTAATTTTAAGCAGAAGATGTTTATGATGACCTTGGTCACACAAATATTACTCCTCTGTAGCTTGTATACAATTGCTCTGTCGTTAACAAAGTCTTCTGTTTTCTTTTGAGTTGGTAGCATACTGATGTCCTCTACAATTTTTATTCCTATACCATTGGTCAGAAGAGGGTATTATCCTAATAACTTTCTAGATAAATCAATTCTCCCTGTGCCAAAGTAGTGAACAGCAAGTTCAGTACATTCTAATAGCAGCAGTGTATTTCAGAAATAGACTGGTTGAATTATTTTTAAAAGTTGTCATTTCAAGAGTTTACTATAATTCTCCATAATTAGGGTAAGAGCAGTCACTCTGTGGTGCATAATATAATGTTTCTTAATATTAATATTTTCATTTTTTCTAGTCATCGTGTTTAGCTGAACCTACAAACCTGAGAAATGCTAGGAATGCCATTTTGGAAGAATTGCCTCGCATTATTAATACTATGTCCCTTCTTTGGAGTGTTATAAAGAGGGAAGACTCTCAAAAAAGACCAACTGACTTCTTTGGAACAACTAAAGGCTCTTCTTCAGTCTACTTTAAAGCAACCAAAGTAGGTTGCTGTGTATCTCATCATCTTTATCATCCCCTCCCTCACCAGTGCATTTTACAGAGTTCATAGGAATAGTTTTGCCATTCCTAGAATGATACTGGGCCACAAAGAATTTTTGAAGAACTCTTCAAGAACTACAAACTTGCACAGTACATACCTACAAAAGCAGATTTTTCTCTGTTCTTTTTGCCCATCTACACCTTTACCTCATCTGTTTAATGTTTTCCTTTTTCTGTGAGTTTCTGTTAATAGCTGCTGTAGACCCAACTACCTCTGCTTTGTCTGCAGCTTCCACAGGCAGTAGAATATGTACCTGAAGGAATAAAAATACTAGACTTTTCTCTTCTTCTGTGGATATTGGTAAATCATAATAGTGAAAAATATCTGTAGTAGAAGAGAGAGTATAACACAAGAATATTTTTTTTTTTCTCTTGCAATGTGTTTTGCAACAAACATGCCTTCCATTTCTAAGTAGTATACACTAACTTAAATAAAGTATCAGAACCAGACTGACTGACAAATATATAAAGAAATTCTTTTGTTGGCTGTGTATTTTCTGAACATCTTGGGAAAAGGAAGAATACTTTACAAACTGTGAGATAGCCTTTGCCTTACAAAGTTCAGCATTGACAGTTGGGTTTTTTTCCCCCTTTATAGACATTAAGAACTAAAATACTGGACTTCATGAATCCATTGACAACACAACTTGGAATCCAGTTGATGGCAGCAATTGCAGCAGTATGGAATAGCAAGAAAACTCACAGGACTCAAAGTAAAATCAAGGTGAAACTAAAGAAGGGCACCCTTTGTCTTTCAGTGTAAAGGCAAATGTTACATTTATATAATCACTTCTAACTTCTAGGTCTTTATTTTATAGATTCTTTGGGGTTTTTTTACATGTGACAATGGCAAGCCACTGAAAAATCTGAAACGCTGTTTATATATACATAATTCCACAAAGCATCAGGACTAAATTAAAAGAAGTAATCAAATAAAAAGGACAGTGTGGCAGTTTGTCTGATTGTAATACTCTTTTTCTTTCTTTATTTATTTCTTTTTTTTTAATTTATTTTTATTATTTAATACTGAATTGTAATCTTAGCATTGCAACTTGCCAGTTATATTTTAAAGACCATGAATCGGCTAAATTGCCAGACAAAGCTGAGAGTTGTATGCATTGGAACTAAGCATATGTTCCAAGTAGAACACCTCTTTTTTTTCTGCTTTCATTTGCACATAATGAAGTTGTTTTCATGAAGGTGTTGGCAGAACATCTATATATGGCAAATTGTTGCACATTTGATTTACCTTGTTTAATGTATGTTTTTTTATAAGTGATACTCTGATATTTGAGTAATCACACAAAAAGCTGTTTTTTCAACTTCATGTTTTTCCTGGCACAGTGATCTGAGGGGTGTGTGTTTTGTTTTGTTTTGTCAGATTCTTCCAGTGGCTACTGCATCTCAGCTTATTCTTGTGGACTTAATATGTTCTCTTAACACATTGAAAATTGACACTATATTACATCTAGTCAAAGAGGTAGTCAAGAAACCATCACAAATCAAAGGCGAAGAGGTAACCATGAAGACTATTGCAGCTTCTTATTATAGTCTATTCTGGATCTATTCCTATGTGTCTTCTTAATATTGTTAGAAGGAATGTTTAGGTGGGACTTTTTAAAATGTGTGATTCTCTTTTGCTCCTGAATAAGTTATGTTTGCCAGAACGTGGGATTCTGTGTTTTGATCCATCAGTTGAAGTAGGTACTTCAGAATATATTGCTAGAGAATTTGTTGGAAATTAAGAAGTGCGGTGTCCTCCAGTACTGAAGATGGTCACAATTTTGGTAAAGCTGCTGCAGATAGTACAACTCAGTAATGCATTTCTGTCTCTCTAACCTCATCTGAACAGTTAGAAATACTTCACACTGAAACATAGAAATGTCTGAGTTGGAAGGGACCTCTAGAGGTCATCTAGTCCAACCCCTCTGCTGAGAGCAGGGACAT
>JANIJG010016833.1:0-10878 GCA_024611175.1 Megaceryle torquata
TTCAGTTACACACTGGTCAGTAAAACCTGTGTAACATTTTCTATAACTAAATAGCTTCTTGCAGCCTTTCTGTCTGATACATTTTTCTTATATATAAAATATATATAATACTTTGTGAATGTTAAGGGATTGTGTTGTTTCATTCTATCACCTTCAAGTATGAATTTGCTTCAGAATTAAAGGCCCCCTTATGAAATGTCTTTCAATGGTACAGAAATACTCATTGGAACAGGCCAGGACTTTTTCATGTCACACATGGATGTTGAGGGGGACCTTTTTGTTATTTTACTTATATTTTCTGATAGAAAATAGTGTTTTTTCAGAAGTCATTATCTGAATGTAAAATGTTAGTGCTAGGGTGGATTTTTTTCATAACTAAGAAGCCTTCTTTATTCCCTTTCCACAATCCTAAAACACAGGCCTCAGTAGGTATTGTCAATAACCCAGCACTCAGTATTGCACTCTTGCTTTGACAAGCATTCATGCAACATGGGAGCCTGGCCACGTCTGTGATGTAAGTGAGGGAAACTGATAGAAGCAGAGCTGTAGAACAAAGTAGTTGTTTTAGAGGACCTGCCATCCACCACATGTGTTTTTCTGTTGTTTTTTTTTCATTAGCTATTGTCTGGCTCTAAGGAAATAAATGCACACTTGCAGCTGGAATGCCACACTGCCCCTCTGTGGTTATTTGGAAGATAGATCATAAGCAAGAAACTCATCTGTGGACCCCTGAAAACTTAATACAGAGCTTTGGTCCTTGTTAATCACTCAGATGAGACAGGTTTGCATAAGGCTGACACCTATGAAGAGCATCATCATGACTGCCTTATCTGCTTTGCTTTTATGTTTCATTGAATCCAGCACTTGTCTTTGGGAGATTTTCATATTCTTGTAATTTCCTCTGAAGAAGGCAGAGGGGAATATCATAAGAACCAGCATAAATTCAGTAGTCTTCAGTTTTGTTCTTGTTTTCAATTTTTTCCAAAATAAATTTCAATATCCAGTTGCTTTAGTCAGGCTTCAGATGTATTCTGTATATTTAATATACCCTAATATTCATTAAACCATTCTTGAAGTTTATTGTTTGAAACCATATCTGATATTACAGCCTCTGATAGAATCCCTTAGGAGATTCCAGTGGAACAGTTCCTCTTCAGAAGTCCCTTTCTGATCTTATCTGTCTCTTCACAAAATGTGCTTGTGAAGTTAAAAACCTCCACCTACTGAAAGAAATAAGCTGGGAGGAAAAGACAAACCACTGTTTTAAAGCTGCTTCATTAACTATCTGTTGACCGCACCAGAGAGTAGTTGGTCTGTGCCTGTTAAACAGCACATGGTTTCTGAACAATATCAGTGCTGTCTCAAGACAGTGCTCCAGCATGGGTATCACCCCGTCTCTGACACCACTCCATGCTCTGCCCAGCCCTGTTCTACCTTGGCATGGTGATGTCAGACATGGGGACCACAAGCTTTGTCACTAGAGTGCAGATGTCCTTTGATCCAGGGCTGTGTCTTTGCCATATGAGGATAGTTTTTGGTACATGGCTAGTAGATGAGGAAGCCTGATTATATTTGATCCAAAAAAAACCCAAAAGGACCAAACTTTTGAAACACACCCTTTAGTGAGGGTAGTGTAACTATTTTTCTGTCTTTCTGAACCTGGGAGCAGTTCTCTTATTTTTCTTGATGATTTTCAGCAGTTAAGAAATGCAATACTCAAGCAATTATCAATCTATTTAAACTAATGTATCTCAAACTTGATTTTGTCAGCTGTGACTAGGAAAGAGTGGAGAGCAAGTGCAGATCATTACATTGTTGCATCATATAGTTTTGTTTTACTGGGCCTTATAAGGCCTAGGGGATTCTTTTGAATGCTGGCAATTTGCAGATACCTGAAGGCATAGATAATAAAAGAAACGTTAGAAGAGATCTTTAATGGTGTCAGATCTCAATATTTGTTATAGGAATTGAGGAGATCAATTTAAATACTAGGATTAATTGAAAACTTAAAGAAGATTTTTAATGAACAAATTAATGTTCTTTTGTGACATGGGATAGTACTGGAACCTTTAGAACTGAGATATATGGCCCAAACACAGGTTAAGCAACTTAAGTGTAATTAAGATTATAGAAGTTTTCTCAAGTTATAATTACAGTTCATTGTTTTATACAGTGTTGTCTTTCTTTTTCCATTCCTTGCTACCAGCATCCCATATATGACTTGGCACTTCAACTGTATGCATTCTTCACATTATATCACATTAATAAGGTCACTGCAATTGAGGTAGAATGAGCTATTGCACAGCTTTTTCCACTTTCTGCTCCAGCATGTGTCATAATGAAGGCTCCAGAGGTCATTGTGTTTGTATCTCAGGGTTTTATTCTGCCAGATGGTTGGGTTGAAAGTGTGGGGTCTCAATCTCATTCCTTTTTTTTTTTTTTTTTCTTTTTTTTTTTTCCTTTGGTATATCTTTAAATCTGAAGAGTTTGTTAAATCTGAGTGCAGCATGTATAATTTTCTCATTAAATCCATGGACAAGGTCATAATATGTTAAAAGGAGAAAATAACTAGTTCACACATGTTATCTTCACAAAAATATGAGCTGAGCAATTCTGTACTGACCTTTCAATATCATTCAAAATTAAATTCCGTATGCACTCTACTACTATATTGTGTTCTGATGCTCCTATAATAGTATGCCTTTTAGATGAAAATATAAACTATTTCTTTAACTGTTCTGTTCCATTTGCTTATCACTGTGTTGTGAGTTTTTTTGGTTTAACTATATTGAAATTTTTAATTTTAATGCACAAAGGTTTTCACTGTATTGATCAAGGGAATATCAGGTAGCTTCCAATTGCATTAAAAACTGTATGAACTTTGCATGTACTACTGTCTCAAGAAATACAGGCCTTGATATGCTTAGAAGTAACAAGTGGAAGGACTTGCATCATTAAATACTATCAAAACAACATTAATATAGATTTGTATTCTTGAAATATATTGGTCTGTCTCAGTAGCAGGAAGCAGCTTCTGCACAGTGTAATTCAGTACACAAAAAGATGTTGATACAAAGGTGCTGTAAAGATATAGAACAGTAACAGATAAGCCCCTAGAGTACACGTATTTACAAGGGGAATATTAGAGTGATTTGAGAATGAAGAAATGGAATTATAATACTCAGGTCTGCAGTGGTCACATCTGTGAATACACTTTTTTTATTGCAATGCTTTAGAAGTGGTGCACAACAAATGGAAATCTATAATATGCTTCCTTATTAGGATTTCACCTGAAACTTTAAGATGGAGGCATTTATCTTTGCTAGTAGCAATGTTCTATATGAGCTAGTACTTTATGAAAGTGCATGGATACTATGCAAAGAAAGTCGGGTAACTTGAGGAAAGCTTTGTCTTGCTCTGTTTTCAGAACCTAGCACAGCTGGCTTTTAATATTTACTGTGGTCTTGGAAAACAGCAGAACATAGATAAATATTTGGGGGATGAGGACAGAGATAACTACTACTAAAAGCTTTCTGTGCCTAAAAATGAAGCACTGAGGCATCAGACTGTGATGAATAAGGGGGTATTATTTTACTGAAGTCTCAGTGTTTGTCTTGGCTGAGACCTGATCTTACAAAATTAGAGCTGGATAAGGAGGTGTTTCATCCTAATGCAGATTGTCTTTGAAAGTTTCAAACAAAAGATTTGTACAAGAGGGGAACAAAACTTTGCCAAGGTTGAGGACAAAATATTAAACAGCAGTAGCAGGCACTTGGAAGCCAAGGGTGCCTCTGCTGAGATGTTGAAATGCCCTGTTCAGTCAGTTCTACTCTGTACAAGATCAATGTCCCGACCTTCTGCTT
Organism: Megaceryle torquata; assembly: GCA_024611175.1. Classification (NCBI taxonomy): domain Eukaryota; kingdom Metazoa; phylum Chordata; class Aves; order Coraciiformes; family Cerylidae; genus Megaceryle; species Megaceryle torquata. The sequence continues at coordinate 3,864 of JANIJG010016833.1, forward strand.
TTATTGGTCTAGGATATCTTCATGTCTTTCTGGTTTTGACCAGAGACCTTTTCCAGTGTATTGCTGAAGCTGGCCTATTCTCAGCCTTTTGTCTATTGTGACTAAAAATAATTTAGTTGAGCCAGTCAAAAATCTGTCTACTTCAAATATAGACACAGTGACTTACCAAACGAGAAAGAGCACAATGGAATGGTTTCAGTTTGAAGTTGAGTTCATCCTTTTGCTTTTAAGATAAGAAATTCCTGAACTGAGAAGGCAGATACAACTTCTGCTTTAAGAAAGGAAAGGTCAAAACAATTTAGAAGAAATTTGTCTCTTCAAATAAGGCAAGTAGTTATGTTGTTTTAAAAAAGGAAATGAAATCTTCATTGTGGAGGACTTATTCATGTAAAACAGATTAAAATATGCATTCATAATATGTAAATATAGAGTCAATTAACATGAAGCTTTTTTACAGTACAAGTGATTATAACCTGCTGGTGTCCTCTGGGACGACTTTGAAACTGAAATGCTGCTTCTCTGTAGTCATAGTTAAAAAAAATCGATAAACAGTAAACATAAAGTAGTCTGTTGCCAAGTGAGCAATGTCTGAACAGGACAGTTTAATTTTCAACAGATGGGCAGAATTCACCAGGAACAGATAGGAGTCCGCAAAACCAATTCCAGTGGGCAACAGAAAGAGTAAAATTCAGGAGGATTAAAATATGTTTGTACTGACTCTTATTTTGTCTCAGATGTAGTCAGTTAGACTCATATTATGTCAGTGTGAACAGGATATAAAAACACTGAGACATTTAGTTCCACTTTCAGTTTGATATTTTCTTTCATCCCCTGAAAGGTGCCATCAAAGCATGATAGTTTGAATCTGTCAGGAGGGTACGTTGGTGAAGAAGGTCATGGTGTGTCAATTTAGATGTGACATCTTTCTCCTGCAAGTGATTCTGCTAGAAGTCTGAGAAAGGAGTAGGAAGGTAAGAGGCCAAATCCTTACTAGCTCTTACCATTGCCATAATTCACTTTAGAACGGATGCTGTCAGGAATACTAAACTCATAATAGAGAGATAACTTTCTTTATACATAAAATTATATTTTTTTTTCCCCTTGAACAATTGGAATGTGATAACTAAATTATACCATGTAACACAGTAATTTAAATGGCCATGCTTTGTGTCCATTTCTGGAATACAGCATTTTAGAAGTCTCATTATAGAAAAACAACATGATTTGACCATTTTTACATGAGGTTTGTTTATATACAGTGTTCTGTTCATCAGGCTTCATGGGGCTCTGAGCAACCTGCCCTAGGTAGAGATGTCCCTACTTGTGTAGGGACATTGGACCAGATGACCTCTAGAGGTCCCTTCCAGCCTAAAACATTCTATGATTCTATAATCTCTAATTTTTATTTTTGCATATGATTATTAAGTATTCATCACTGCATCTTAAATTGTGTTAATCCAAATTGCAAATAGCTTGCATGTTTCTGGCAGTACAGATCTTGGCTCAACCAAGTGCAAAACTCTAAAAATGAAGTATATTGCTAAGGGTTTTGCACATTTGCTATGTTCAGCATTTGAAAGCAGTTTCTGCTGAAAGTCTGTCTACTTAAAATTCAAGCACTCTGCAACTAAGGAACTCCAAAAAGAGGTAATGAACCATAAATTATTGCCGTTAGATATTTAATACTCAATCAGTATGTGCGCTCTCATGCATATCCCACTGGCATTGCATTTATTCTGACAGTGTGGTACTGGTTCAATTACTTTGCTCATTTACAATAAAAGATTAATGAAAAGAGGTATATTTTAGTTCACAGAGATTAATTGCATCCCTTACTTTCCCTACTTTAGAAATATTCAACCCATAATCCTGATAGCTTTTTCGTCAACAAGTACATGGAAAATTAATAGACTTTCTTCTGCTGGAATCCTCAGTAGGCTTGCAGATACAAACATCCAGGGAAAAGCTGACTGAAAGTTGGCTTTCTAGTATGGAGGAATTAATTTACCTTCTCTCCCTTGCTCTTTCTCTTTCCTTCTCTCTTTAATCCACTCTGATGACACTTTGAATTAGCCAGAATAAAAATGCTTGTGCAGTAAGAGTTTGAAACAAGCACACTCTGTCTTCTGTAATCCTACTAATACATGTCATCAGTTTTCCTACTGAGGTGCGGCCAAAGGCAGATAGTCATTTTGAGGCTAGATAAACATTTCCAGTGCTTTCTAGGGTGTTACTGCCTTATAAAATGTAACGGCCTTTATATCTGCAGAGCACTTATAATGGTTACTAATAAAACTTATTTCTAATCTTGCTATGCATGTAGTTGATACTTCTTTAAAATTGTAAATTTTCTTATACAGTTTGACTGATTAAGCTCTCCAGCATTTTAGTTGTGAGATTTTATTTCACCTTGTAAAGATGACTGGGGAGTAAAAAAAAGACATTTGTATGCATGCTTTTGACATGTACTAAACTCAGCAGTGACAGTCACTTATAAATATACAAAGTTATGAGGCTTACATGCAAGCTGCAGAAGTGTAAGGCAGATTTTCAGCACTTCATATCTGTAGCTGGACTTTGGCTTAGCCTCTGAAGCAGTAGCCAATTTGTGGTCTCACTAGAGCACAAGTATAGCAAGGATGATTTTAAAAAGGCTTGCTTTGAATTCAGCTTAGTTAAGCATCCAGCAGCTCTGAACTTATCACATTTTTAAACCTGTTGAGCTTACAAAAACGGAAGGGAAATCAAATTGAAAGAATTTTTCTTGCAATATTTTAGCAGTTCTTTTCACTACTGGAAATTATTGGGGGGGGGGGGGGGATAATTCAATAATTCATTATTATGGCTCTTAAACATTTGGTTTAGGCATAAAAAAATAGATGTCCACTTTAGATATGTGTCCACTACATGCACTTATTTTACTTAACTTTTTTGTCAACATGATCATACAGTAAAGGCTCTTAGAAATAGCTTTGAAAATGCTTTCTGGATATCCTACTCTAAATCTACTGTAAAATATGTAACAGCTAGTTTAAAGGGTGAATATCCAGCTCAGCCTCAAAATGCAGTTTTATGTATTATGATCCTTTTTAATCTGTACTGTTTTCCATCTTTTGGAGGCTCATCATCAGGGTGAGCCTTGTTGACTTAGAGTAGAATGAAAGCTGAACTGGTTTGACTGAATTTACTGTCCCAATTTATGGGACAGTTTAGACTAAGATAAACAAAAAAGCATGACTTAAGACAGTTGAAAGACTTCTGTGGTCATTACACAGCCAGATTTGTCTCATGAGGGCTGAGTAGAGACAGGGATGAAACATTCAGACTTGGATTGTTAGCATCTTATTAATGAAGTCTTTATAGACCTGTTTAATTCTGGAGTATGGTCTGTGCCTCTTTCTTTGAGACTTTATCTCACTACCATTGGACAGTAGAAGGGATTCTGAGTTCTTACCTTGAAAAAGAGGGCATAAATCAGATAGATATGCAGAAGTTCTGAAGAACTGAGGTTAGACAATAATGCTTAATGTACTACGCTCTGATTTTATGATGCTGTTGTTAATTTGCCTCCTCTTACTAGACATGGAGGAACTCTCTAGATATTATTTCACTAGGGGAAATGTTTGTTGCTTATTTTTCAGGATAAACTGGGTTTACTTCTTTGCTCTTTGCAAGAGCGGAATGGTTTTTTAGTAGCTACATAAGATTTGGAAAACTGCAACACTACTGCTTATAATTTTTTCTTTGTGAAAACTGTATTTTAAACCTGAATAACTTAGCTTATTTCACTTCTCTCTATGTCTATTATTTCTTTGAATGCTGGATGATTCTATATTTAATTTCTGATCTTGCTACTAGCAGATTTTTAATAATACAATTATATACTTTAGAGCTGCCTGCAATTCCTTGGAAGATATGACTTTGTGTAAGTTATATGCCTGTAATTAGAAGAAGACCCGGTATATAGAATCATAGAAAGTCTGGGTTGGAAAGGATCTCTAGAGGTCATCTAGTCCAACCCCCCTGCTGAGAGCAAGGCCATCTTCAACTAGAGCAGGTTGCTCAGAACCTTGTCAAGTCTCACCTTGAACGTCTCCAGGGATGGGGCCTCAACCACCTTCCTGGGCAACCTGTTCCAGTGTCCTACCACCCTTATGGTAAAGAACTTCTTACTAACATCCAATCTAAATCCACTCTTTTCTAATTTAAAACCACTGCCCCTCGTCCTTTCATTACAGACCTTTGTAGACAGGCCCTCTCCAATCTTTTTGTAAGCTCCCTTCAGGTGCTGGAAGGTGGCTATTAGGTCTCCCCAGAGCCTTCTCTTCTCAAGGCTGAACAATCCCAGCTTCATCAGCCTGTCCTTGTAGGAGAGGTGTTCCAGCCCCCTGATCATCCTCGTGGCCATCCTCTGGACCTGCTCCATCATGTCCATGTCCTTCCTGTGCTAAGGGTTCCAGAGCTGGATGCAGTATTCCAGGTGGGGTCTCACCAGAGCAGAGTAGAGAGGTAGAATCACCTCTCTTGATCTGCTAGCCACACTTTTTTGATGCAGCCCAGGATGCAAATGGCCTTCTGTGCTGCAAGCACTCACTGGATGCTCATGTCCAGCTTCTCGTCTACCAGCATCCCCAAGTCCTTTTCTGCAGGGCTGCTCTTTATTGCCTCTTCCCCAAGCTTGTATTGATAGTGGGGATTGTTCCAGCCGAGGTGCAGGACCCTGCACTTGCTCTTGTTGAACTTCATGAGGTTCATCTGGGCCCACCTCTCCAGCTTGTCTAGGTCACATATTATATCTCCAGTTAATAACACTCATGATAATAGAAAACTTGTGTAGATTTTAATAGGAAACAACTTTTTCATTTGTTTTCATTGAATCCTGTGTAAATAGACATAAAACTATTTCCCTTCTATTGCACAGTATGTCTTAAGGACAAAATCTGAAGAAAAGACAGTTTTAAATTCTACATACTAGATCCTGATTGGAGCACCTTTGCAGAACACCATGCATAGCTGTGCCCTCACCTTAGGTTTCTCTGCTGAAATATGACAGAGCAGCCTAAACCAGAAGCTGTGTTTTTGCCCAAGTCAAAACTTGTAATGATAAAGAATCACTTTTTACTTAACCCTTGCAGGCCCAAAAACTGCATAGGTAGCTCAAAGTCAGACCTTAAACCTCTTGTGCAGAGTTGGAATTTTAGAAGTTTGTTTTCAGTGTTTCACTTTGCATAGCCAGAGAGATCAGCCAGCAGCTTGAAAGTAAGGCCAAAGTAGGTGTGTTTAAATCCACTGTGGCAGAGAACAATCTGAGGTAAGGATCTAGTTACTGAGTCCAGTGTAACAGAGGACATTTGAAGAAAAGGGGTTGATAGCAACTTTTTTTTTTTTTCAATGGGACTACTCATTTTCTTGATAAATTCTTTGGAAATACTTTTCAGCCTTTGAGCCTGTAGGACAGCGTGATGAGAATATGTTGATACAAGTCCTTTTTGTGGGCTTCTACAGTACCAACTGGTGATGAGACAACCTATGCAAATGTCTTTCAGTGAAACTACAGCTCATTTGTCTGTCTTTGCTCCTCCATACTTCTTTTGAAACTTGATATAACTTAAATACTTAGACCACACATTATTAATCTTGAAAATAACTAACACTTGCACTGCATATTTCTCAATCTGATGCCCAGCTTGTTGTTAATATTGTACAGGAATATTTGTAACTCTGCTTGTTTCATACCATAGAAAGACCTCATGGTCTACAATTCAAAAATACAACAAATCTTCAAGCAATGCTCTTGTAGAGACATTCCTTAAAGTATATCATTTCAGCAATGGTTTTGCATACATGTACAGGATTACATCTTACTGCACCTCCAATTCTGAACCAATTCATTCAGTGTGGTATTAAAGGATGAAATCAAAGGAAACCTGAGAGGGGGAAAGGTGTTTTCTTTCTTTTTTTTTTTTTGTTGTTTTGGTTTTTAAACTCAATTTGGCAGTCTTGTTTCAGTTCCTTTCTTCTGCCTTCTATTGGAGACCACATCTTAAATTAAAATAACTTTTAAAATAAACTTTTTGAGACTATTAGAAAAAAAAAAAATCTGCTGTAAAACTATATTCTTCGTCTTTAGTCTTAAGTATTAATAAAAAACTTTGTTCAGATTATTTTCCATAACACTCATTGACTAAATCATACTATCTGTTTCCTTAGGTTTTTTTTTTTTATTTCTGTTGCAGTTAGCACAGGACCAGCCAAGAGAGAAAAGAATAACATGGATCTCTTTTCTTCTACTTGGCTATGATTGATCTCTGGTAATGTTTCCTTCTAGGACCTAATTCAAAAGCTTAAGTAAATCAAAAGTGTTTCCATTTATTTCAGAAAGCTTTGAACATGGCTTAGAGTGGATAATTACACATTTATTTTTTGTGTATGTATATAAATATTAAAAACAGAAAAATGTTTGTATAGGATCAAATTTTTTAATTAAAAATTGGCTTATAAAGATATTGATTCTTTAGCTCAGCAAAAGCACAAGCGAAAATAAGGCAGAGTCAAATGATGACGAATTTGGGGGGGGAGGGTCATGGAAAAATCCAGCAGAACACTTATGTCAAGCAAGTAAAAAGTAATATGGAATAAGAAACATAGGCTGTTGTGTTGAATTCTTTTAACGATCTCGAATGCTGACTCAGACTGTACAGTCTTCATTATTTTCCTGGAGCAGGGAAGGGGCTAAAGGAAATCACCCTACTACTAAAAAGTACAATAAAATATCTACTCCAGTTCTACTCATTGTTTAAGAGATAAGATTATATAAATTTTAGTAATTTTACTTCATGACTAAACTTTATTGAAACGTAATGTTTTAAATAACCCTATTGATTAAAAATATACTATAAATTGGAGCAATTCTATGAATGACTTAGGCATAAATGTTGCTCATCAATGTTTATAAATACATAAAGGGTGAGTGCCAGGAGGATGGAGCCAGGCTCTTCTCGGTGATGCCTGATGA
>JANIJG010016833.1:10978-30974 GCA_024611175.1 Megaceryle torquata
TCTCCCTCTCTGGAGATATTCAAAACCCGCCTGGATGCATTCCTGTGTGATCTGGTCTAGGTGATCCTGCTCTGGCAGGGGTTGGACTGGATGATCTTTCGAGGTCCCTTTCAGCCCCTGACATTCTGTGATTCTGTGATAAAAAGCAGAAAATCAGTGAATGAATAGTTGTGTTGTGGTTTTTTTTTTCCTTTTATCAGAAATTATTTTGTGTTTAAATGTGATTACATGAACAAATCTAAACACCTTTTATTATCTGTAGTTTCTGGAAAAACAAACAAAACAACAAACAAACTAAAAATAAACCCAAATGAACCAAAACCAGTTGAATTCATGCTGTTAACCTGTTCTCTGTAGCAGGTATTGTTTCCAGCATATATTTAGCTGTTATTACCTAGAGGCGAAAGGTAGTTAATTAGATGTGCAAGTACAGAAACAGCATTCTTAAGGAATTTTAGAAACTCACTTGTTGCTGAAAGAGAAATAGGTAGGTGCTTCTTTCTTCATGATGAAGATAATAGGGCAGCATATTTTAAGGTATAACATGAACATTTTTCTACTGGAGAAAAGCTGACTTGAGTAGAACTTAGTATGAAAGAAATAAGGACTAAATGAAACCATTTACTGTAAATCCATAGGTCCTGTGACATTTGTTCAAATATTGTTGTAACTGGTCCTGGTGGGTGAATAGAACAACAAAGCAAAATTCTTTTCAGTCTTTGTCAGAATATTATTTAATTTAATGTCAGGCTTGTAAATAGGTCTTTGCGCTTAGCAGCAGAGGAGTTCTACCCAGTTAGTCTCTCTCCAGGGACTACCTTGTCATCACCTGAATGGAAAATAAGGCTTTAGATGGCTTCTAATTTCTTCCTCCAAAGGAGTTGTGCACCATTCCTTGAGCTGAATCTTCCAGGGTAAAAAGAACCAATCTGCTGCAGTAAAACACATATTCATTTGTTTTGTGACTTTGAGGCGGAGTTAACTGCCAGGGATTCAAGAAAATAGTCCTGTTTTGAAGGATAAAAATAAAAGCACCTGGGAGAGTGGGTCATTGTTGTAGAATGGGTGACTTGTGACAAAAGGCATCAATAGGACATAGCTGTCAGATTCCAACCTGGAGAGACCAAGTAAGACTTGGTGTAAATACATCTGAAATGACCACTTGATGCATTTGTAATCCCCGAACCTGTTTTGTTTATCCTCTTCCAAACTCTCTAGTGATTTGTCTTCTTTGAAATGTTTTCTTGTGCAATTCATATCTTGTTATAGGGTTCTCAATTCAAAGCAGAAAATGAAGAAGTGGGAAAAGGAAACTGAAGCATTTTACAAGAAATTATTGCAGATAGCAATTCAGGAGACTCATTATCCCAGCATGAAGAAAACGTAGTAGAATCCTAAGAAAGCAAACACAATAGAAATATAGTCAATATATTCAGTGATTAAATAGACAATATAATAATTTTTCAGTTCATGTTTATAAAAATCCTAATTCATTTTGCTGTAATAGAATGTATTAAGTAAATATTAAGTGCTAATTAGTATCCTGCTATTGAAAAAAGCAGGAAATACAGCAGATGAGATTAGTTCAAACTGGTAGCAATTCTTATGTTATGTAATTCAAAGTGTTATAACTAAGGTATGGGCAGAAGTCTTAGCAGCAAAACAGTTAAAAATGCTTGTAAGAATTTTCCAGGCAAGTCTAGTTATAGAAGTAAAATATATACAGTGCTGAGTTTGTGGAGAGGGGCAGATTTAAGTTTTAGATTTTTTTTTTCTTTTTTTTTTTTTTTAAGACAGGAGCAAACAAACTAGAAAGGTAGTTTCATCATTATCAGTGCTATTAACCCTGTTTTCTTGATTGAAGCAGTTTTAATATTTGCTGTTTTCTAATGGATTCCTCCTTGTATCCCCACTAAACACTTTTTTTTTTGAAATGCGAAGACTCTCATAAATGGAGTCAACAGAGCTGGTCAAAACCAGTAAAAAGGGAGCAATTTGTTTAACATATTCTGTCTATAAAAATCAATAATGCTTCAGACACTGCATTTAGATATATGCTCATCCCTGTGGCATAGCTCAGCTTTTGACTCACCAGGAGGTATTTGTGTTGTGGAGGTGCAAGTCATGCAATAAACCAGTGTATTGAATTCTATTTGTCAGCTACCTCCAAGTCTAACCCTTTTCTCTGCCCATCACTGCAAGAACAGTAATGTTAATTTGGAAAGGTAAAGTGAGAAGTAACACATCAATTTATTCTTAAAATGCACATTTCAAATTGCTATTCACATTACAGCAGTTATGAGCTAATATGGAAAATGCCATTTACCTGACCAGCAGCATATGAACCAGAATGCTTTTCCTGCTGAGTTAACAGAATTAAATTCTGTCTGATGACTCATGGTGAATTAACAGAGCAAGTAATAAAAATACTCCTTTCTGTTAGTGGGGTTCCAAGGATGTCTTCTACACATAAACCACGTAACAAATTAATTCAGCCTTGTAAGGGATACCTTCTTAATGAAACTATAAAGGATGGCACCTGGGAACTGTGCAGCTCTCATGTCATGAAGGTCATCATAGATGACCTTTCCAGCAAATTAAGGATGACTCAGGTTTTGGCTCTTTTGTGTATCTTTTGTTGCTAGTGTAACAGTGACTGTTAGTACAAGGGAAGTCTTGAAAGTGGTAGTTTCTCACTTGTCCAATCTGTATCGAACACATGTGCTTGAAACAGATTTGCTAGTTCTAGACCAAATAGGATAAACCTGTAGTATGTGGCATGGTGTGCTGAATGCTTCTGCAGTAATAAATTAGTTCCCACAAATAACTTGTGCTGTTTTTTAAAGTTACATGCAAAGGATATTGTTTCTTGCATCAATGTGGAATTTCACTAGTTATTAGCAACAGGCTGTATGTCACTTGACACATTAATACTGGTAATACCAGACCACCTTTCCTTGGCAGGAAAGAGGACAACCAACATATGAGTAGGACATGGTGAAACTTGAGTAGTTTATAAAATTCAGGGCTGGAGGAAGAAGTTCCCAGGGCTCCTCTTCTCAGCAGCAGCATTTGCCTCATAGCAGCTACTCAACTGTTTGTCTATTTTCACTCTCTTCACCTTCAGCCTGGCACTAGGTGTCTTCTGTGCAACTTTGGTGTCTTTGCCTGCTTTTAAAATTACTTTCTTAAAGTAAAGGTGTCTAGTCAGCAAAGATCTTCAACTCTGTGTTCTACAGCTCCTGTACCACAACAGTGAATGCAGTCATTACTGTTCTAAACAGTAATTTCTTGTCACTTATCCTGACTAATAGCACAAAAACATGGGCATTTACTGCTTCCTGAGGGGTGCAATCTACTAACCTAATTTCAGACATAAAAACTGTTACTGTTCATTCAGTGATTTCACTGTAGTGCTTTAGAAGCTACATACATGTAACTGTCTTCTTAAACCTAAGTTTTGACTGACCTTTTTCAGCCTATGAATGGCCTGAAGAGTACAGAATAGGTATGTTAGTGACACAGAAAGCAAACTGTAGAAATGCAGTCTGATGTCACATAAAACTGACAAGGTCGACAAAAGGTGTATGCTCTTAGTCAGTTCAATACTAAAAAAGAAGAGAGGAGATTAATTCTTTCTCTGTCTTGATGAAAAATGTATTCTTATAACTAATGTTAACTACTTGACCAGAGTCACTTTGTACCATACGAAGGCCTTATAAACCTTTACTGAATGGAGCAATTGAAATACACTTTTAGATAGACTTCTTGTAATGAATTTGTTTGTACTGACAATACAGTTAAGAAAAGTTGAGTCCTTCTGTGCCTCTTTACTCATTTGTTAAAATGGTGTCCATGGAAAGTGTTTTCTAGTGCTAATACTGTATTTTATGTGAATAAATATTTTTAAACTCATTAAAATGACCTTTTTGTGAGTGCTACTCTTTTTGGGTGAGATTTTTAAAATCTGCTTGAAAACAGCCGGAAGAAAAAGAAAAGTCATATTACAGTGCACCAGACTTGGTTCTTTTTCTTACAGTATGGTATATGTTAAGTAGATGAGGAAAATGTACCAGATTAGGTGTTTCAGCATGTGAGGTGGGGCTCTGAATGTGGCACAAAAGCTGGACAATTTACTGTTGTTGCTGTATTGTTGCAAAATTATCTAATTTTCATTGAGTTTCCATGTAATGATGACTTAAATGGTAATTTACTAACTTTAATTAAAATACTTTCCAGCTAATCTTTGGACATTATCCCTTTAATTATAAAAGACATTTGTTACATTAATAGCCTTGGAGATTGCCTTATTTCCTTTAAAATGTAGGTACATGTACAATTAAACTTTTGCCATGTTTCAGTGTGTTCTGGGTAGTATCAGTGACCATTATGCATTACAAGGCTTACAGAACTGTGTTAATGAAGCATATTTGTGCTGAAAACCTGTGCTTCAAGGGAGTATTAAAGCTCATTGATTTCATTAGATGAATGTATCTTTTTCAACACAGCTTTAAAGAAATCTTGCAACACTATGTAAGAGTACTGTGGCACTTGAAAATGGACCAATTTGTTTAATAACTGTGACTTCATAGCAAATAAACATTTTCACATGGTTAGTCTAATAGTATGCTAAGACAGGATTTTCTTTCAAAGTTTAGCATTTTCTCTTTTGCATATTTCTTAGCAACATTCAGTGGTGACACATTATATTCCACATCATTAGGAACTAACCAGTAGAGTGTCAGTAAATGACATTGCTTGTTACAGAGCAAGTGAAGGTAGGAGTTACACAGAACAGGTTCGAGGTATAAGCAAAGTAAGTTGTATTCTAGGATGGGAGGACAAATCAGTTTTCTTAAGGAGGCTGGAACTGACTGCTGCCGGCTCAGCAATTTTTCTCCTGTTCTGACTCCTTTAAGCTTCAGCTCTTGCCTTTACCATAGTTATGAATTGGAAAAATCCCATTTTTTTGGGACTGCTGCTCTGGTTGTACATGTATCTTCTGAACTTTTTTATTTCCTGAAGTGAGAGAAGGCGGCGAGTCTTTACTTCCTCCCACCCCCACTCACCCAGTAGCTGGGAAGGATACAGGGTGTCTTGGAGAAAGGAAAAGGGGGTTGGCAGAGGCTTGAAAGTGTACAGTTGTAGAACAGAAGGTATATTGAAGGTGTTAGAGAATGATATGATTGGGGAGGGGAGAGGGGCAGTTGAGAGAGGAATTTCAGGGGTGTAGTAGACTGAACAAGAGGCCTTGAGGGGTGTCTGTCTCAATTCTGTATGAGGTCATACAAAGAGGATCCAGAGTCTTGGAGGCAGAAGGATCCTTCCTTCCACCTGTTTGGGTGGGCAGTTAACATGTCATTCACTCCTGTTTGGGTTGGCTTTAAGTATCTTCCTGATCATTATTTTGGGAGACCTTTTAGGCACTCAAACAGAAAACAAATTTGCCTTCTTTTAATTGGCCCAATTTCATACTGATACAACAGAAACCATAGAATTGGAGAATACCTGATTGGAAAAGGACCTCAAGGATTATCTGGTAGAGTCTTTCTTGGCAAAAGGAAATTTTGTTTTGCATTGATAAGGCCCTATATTTTATTCTTTATGATTGGCTCTGTCTGCCTATCAGATTGTAATGTATCAGAGTTACAGTAGCTAACGCCCCTTAAATGCTGTCTTCATATTTATGTGGGATTCTGTCAGGCTTTAGTTATCTTTTTCAAGTGTGTTATAGCAACAATGAAAGATCTTCAAAAGATGAGGTTGTGGTATCTGCTCAGAAAGTATTAGCAGCTCAGGGTCCAGACCTGTACTGGCTATTATACAACACTTCATTTAAACTAGAGTTATTGTCAAGGAGCGAGTAAAGGATATCAGAATTCAACCTGAGTTAATCTAGAGATTATATGGCCTCAGCCATTTTAAGCATTTCTATTACTTTGCCATTATTCAAGAAATAATTTTTTTTTTCTAAAAAAGCATGTTATTTGTAATATTAAGTTCTGTTATTGAGGATGGAATCTCTTCTCTGACAATGCACTATAATATAAATATTTTTCCCTGACTCTTCTTTACTGCAAATGAGATTTAAGTGTTGTGTCATTATTATATCTTCTGTCCAGTAAGAAAGAATAAGGAATTCAGGGGAGCCTGGATGTTGCAACTGTTTCTAAAGCAGGTTAAAAGTTTGGTTTACAATCAGGAAAAATAAGTTTAAAGCATGATTCCAAACTTAATCAAAAAGAACTTTCCTTTCAAGTGATGGCAATATATTTTCTCATATAAAAATGTAAAAGTTATTTCTTCTGTTCCAAGAGAAGAAATGAAATAGTTTAGATAATGAAACTACAGCATATATTATTTTCCTTAGTGTGTTGATTGCTCCCAAGCTCTCTGCATTTGTTCTACGTGCAAGGCAGCATCAGTTACAGAAAGGGCAGAGATCTTAACACACATGTAAGAAGCAGCCAAAATTGTAATCAGTGAGGAAAGACTTCCTACAAAGCTGGAATGATAGCTGCTGGTGTTTACTCAGAAGACTATTCTGATATTTTGTTTGGTTCCCTGATTTCTATCATGTGACATAAAGAGTTTTGTCTAAATGGGTGTACATTTCAGTACCTTTTCATTGAACTAAATTGTTTACCAGGGGTTTTTTTTGAGTGTTGTTTTTCACTGGTTGGGATTTTTCCCCTCTTCCGTCAGAAGCCATAGCTGACTGATTTTTCTGCTCTAAGTCACAATGTAGCATCTTCCCCGATTTACACAACCAAGAGGATCCTCAACCAGAAAACAATTGTTGTTAATTAGTATCACAGTGCCTTAAAGAAGAGTTGTTGAATCTTTTAATTTTGTAAAGTTGATTTTATCTTAATGTCCCTGCAGTCTGCTTTCTACATGAAGTTTAATAATGATAATGATAGCAAAGTCATTTGCAATTACTGTGATTCAACTTTGGTTAAGACAGACTAAAAGGAGAACTGAGCTAGAAACTAGTGATCCTCTCCTTACTTAGTACTTGCTTTTATTAATTTAATTTAGTTGAAGGGTGTCTGTGAGATGCCTTGGGGTATTAAGTTCAGATGTTTTCCTAAAATTAAACCAATTGCTTAGATTTTCTGGCACAGACAGTAATTCAGTGCGGTGAAATTGTGAGCCAGTTTCTCTGCTTCTGTTAACTTGATTTGACCTCACTGGAGTTGGAAAATTTATTAGCTATGCTGCTTCCAAAGTGACTTTCAGGTCACATTATTTTCCAAGGAAATACTCATCAAAGTCCTCCTCTGTTCTGAGCAGGAAACAACTTGGCAGAAGACAAATCATGTGCCACCTATTCCCTCATGTTTTTCTAACTTTACTCATGCAAGTGTAATACTACTCCTATTAGAATGTTTCCATTTCCAGAATTATTGTTATGAAGAGTCTATACTTTAAGGAAAAAAAGGTGAAAATACAAGACATATTGGGATTTTTAAAATGTGTGAATCATTTTCTATCTGTAAAATGAAAAGACAGATTTTCAGAACACCAGATACTTGTAGAAGTAAGATTGCCCATAGTTACTGTGATAGGAGACCAAATACAAACCACTGAAGAAAATAAAGATTTTGAGAGTCTTAAAGGAAGGTGTTGCTAACATCCCTAGCCACCATGATTATACTGTTTTCGCTGCAATGCATTTGTTGTTCCATGGTATCTTGCAAACTTGCTAATTGCTTTGCCTCTAACGGAGTGTTACTTGCTCTTGATCTTTTCAGTATTATCCACTTAAACAATCTCAAATACAAATCTCTTTTCAAGACTGGAATAGAAATAGGTAGGTTTATTAATGTTTAACTACTGCACACTACTTCCAGTTATGATGTGTGTTTATTAAACAACATGCATTATAAAGTGAGAATAACTTACTAGTTTCTGAATGTTGCACTCTTTCTGTCATTAAGTCCAACTTGCTGATAGTCATCCTAGCATCATTTTCCACAGCCACTGTTTAACCTGAGATAACAGATTAAACAGTGATATCTGTGTAAAATGTGAAAGGGCTCACACCATTTTCCTACATTTTTCCTCTTTCTGATATACAGCTGTGTTCTGCGATAGTTGCCTTGCTTTTAGTATTACCAGAGGTTTGGCTTTATAAATATCAGTCACGTAATAGCAGTTGTTAAATAAGACTTACTTAGCTAAAGTGTCATTAGTTGCTTCATAACTGTAAGGGACAATTTTCCTTTTATGAACCAAATGAAGTCATAAAGGAGTGCAACAACATGGTGGCAGGTTTGGCTCTGCTCTACTCTTCTTATTGCTGATAGAGCAACCGACCTTCCTGAGCAGGGGAGGAGGAGATGGAGGAAAGTGGGAATGTAGCAAAGGAAAGATCAATCACTATGAATGACTTCTTCCAGGATTGAACAGTTATATTTGCATATGTAAGGATTTGGGAAGTGTTAAGTACTTGAGTTCAACAGTAATATGAATTTAAAAAAAAAAAAATGTAGGCGACGTTGTAGTTATCCTTCTTTTCACTTGCAATCTGAGAAGTCAAATAAGGACTATTTTTCAAGGGCATTATTAGCTGAATACTACGTAATTTAGTGTTTTCCATTAAATGCTGTTAGATGTCAAGGCAACTTATATTGATGATAATTTAGTTAATTAACCAAGACTTTCACTTTGACACCCAACAAGCAGTAGTAAACATATTGAAAACTTATGCTTTCTATTAAGGTTCTATACAGTTGTTTCTCCCAAAATAACAAATACATAGAAGCAAAAAGATGAATCAGAGTACTAATCAGTACAAATTAAATAGCTTGTATGACCCTTCCTTTGGACATACATTTATTACTGAATTGGACATTGATCCTGTCATCAGAAAGCTGCATAGGGTCCAGATGCTGGATGTTTTAGTACATCTGAAGGCTTTCGGTGAATTTGGTGCAATCTGTACTGGAGCAAGGTGTTTGTAATAAGCTAAAGGCACTACATTGTGTCTCTTAAAGGGGGGGGGTGGATATTTGCCTTTGACTTCCAATTATATATATGAAGAAACTGCACTGGTATTGTGCTAACTTGGAAATATTTTACAGTGTATATTTTAGAATTAATCACTTTTTTTTCATAAGCTATCCTGCTGTTGCCAATAAAAATAGAATGAACTTGTAATATTGTCACTGAAAACCACATTGATACCAGATAGTATCACTTGAATAATTCAGTATTATATGCTGTGTTCTGCAGCAAGCATTTGTGATATAGAGGTCTAAAGTAGAAAAAGCAAGCAGTGGATACTGGAGGGACAGATCATGTAGAATGACAAGGGGACACTGGATGCTTAAAGTTAGATAGGTTCTTAGGAGAAGAAAATACAGCAGCAGAAAGTCCCATATTAATAAAAGCAGTGTGAAGAGATTTCAAGGTTATCATGAGACCAAGTATCTCTCAAGCATCCTGTGACAATACCATATTATACTTTTCCTTTGAATTAGGATATCTGATCTGATTACTTTTTTTCTTCCAAAGGTCCAGCAAGGCATTAAAAATCATTTGCACTCAACTATTCGGAGTTGTATAAATATTTGATGACATGATGTCCTGTGGGCACTGCAATAATTATACAAATTGTAATGCTAATCCTCGGTATCAATAATGCCTTTGGAGAAAATAGCATTATATACTTCACTCCCAAAGAATAATAACAATATTAATGCAGCACTGACACTTGTCAGAACTGCTTCCCCAGTCTATGCTCACTTGGCTATTGGAATTGCAAAGAAGCATAGAAAGCACACATTTCTGGCTGCAGTTCTGCTTCCAGAGTGGCAGAAAGAATTTGGCGTTTAATGATATGCAAAGTGTTGTTCCTGTTTGATTGTAGTACACTATACATGCCTTGGAGCATGACTTAAAGTAATTTAACAACTGGAATAACAGGCATTTGGGAAGAAACTAATTTCATATGAAGGCAGATCACAGACACTAGGCTTGTTCATAAAATTGTTGCCTTGTCATGCTCTATGAAGTTGGATATCAAGCTAGCAAGATGATGATGGGGGGGCCAACATTCCTCGGTTCCAACTGGATTAAATCCACTTGACAAAATAACATAATTAGTGAAATGTAAACATTTTAGCTAACCTGCTTTACCAACCCATATCAAAGATCAAATTAGGTTTTTTGGCTTAACGTTCCTCTGAGTATCAGTTCAGACTCTTACATACTGGCTCTGCACTACTTCATGGCTACCCATCGCTGCTTGTTTCTTCTATTTTATTAACATGGAGAAGGAAAGACTTGAAAAGTTATTTTGGTTTTGGAATCTACTTGCTTCTCAGCTATTTTGCTGGTAGACTTGTCCAATTGAATAATCATAAATAGCTGTTGCTCATATGTACTGGAAACACAGCTGAAGCTGCTAGTGTGTTCATGTAGTTCACAGTGAATCTGGATAGACAGGAGGAAAAAAAAAAAAAAAGTAATAGCAGCCTCTATTACTATCTCTCAATTCATGTCATTCCTCATTCCAGAGATGGATCTGGAGAGCTAAAGTCTTATAATTCAGCTTCCTTCTCCTTATACCTGAATGGAGAATAGAGGCTGGAGGACAGATCGATTTTTAGAACTGTCAGATTTTTTCCTTTCCAGTTTTCCTCAAATTAGTCAAACTTATTTTTATGCCAGTAAAAGAATTAGGAGAAAATTGGAATATGGTGCATCACAGGAGACCTTGGATAGAGGTCACTGAGTTGAGAGTCTTAAAGCACTGTTCTCAATGTTGTAATCAGTGTGGTTAAGGATTCTGTATTTAGACAATTACCTAACTGAATAAAATCTGTGGTTGTTTTTAACACCCTCATCACTAATTAAGGCAGAACCCCAAATTTCCCCTCAGCATATGTAAATTCCATTTCTTAATCTTTCATGTTGCACAAAATTGTTGTAAGAGCTTTGAGATTTTTGAAGTATAACTGAGGTTGAAGTTATTGTAAAAATATAAATTATTTGCACTTAGCAGCTTTCAACCAAGAAATTAAAGTGCTTTTCCAACCATAATAAAGTAAGCCACATATCATAGTTGTGAAGTAAGGAAGGGATATAACTAATTCCCTTCTTGCTGTGAGAAAAATGACGTAGCAAAAATTGCAAAGTCAAACCTTTTGAGGAGAAAGAAACCATTTCTTTTCTACTATGTATATTTTCAGTTCTCCATGTTCATGTATCTTTTGGTGTAGCTCTAAATGATTATACAAAACTAAGTTTCTGTGAGATGTGTATGTAGTCTTCCTGAATGCATAGGCTAACCATATAAAATAGAGTAAAAATAATTTGGAAAAGTCAATATAGCCTGGTCTTCAATCAGTGGACTTTACAATTCCTTGATGTTATGTGTTTAAACATGAGCTTTACAGTAAAAAGGTTATATAATGACTTCTGTGTGTGGAGGGAATTTTCCACTTGCACTGAAAAATTCTTGTGTCAATTCAATATTCCTGTTAAACTGAACTTTAGGAAGTTGCATCTCATTTTTGTGTCCTCTAATGTCTACTGTTTATCTCCCATTACAATTTAAAAACCAACAGCAGTATAACCAAACACCAAACTAAAAAAAAACCCCACATTTCTTAAAATCAAGTAAGAAATGGAGAATTAAGACTGATAGTGGTATTTTCCTGCAGTTTCTGTGCTACTTTTCAGACTCAATGTGTCTGACAATGCAATCTAACAAATGCAGTAGGAGATAGGTGTTACAGCCTGCTCTGAATTTTGTTACAGTTGCCATTTTTGGTGAATTTTAATTAAGTTCTATGTGACACCTCTCCTGAAACATTAGAATTCAATGGTATAATGAAATTCATAGTTGAACATGCCAATCTCATTTGATACTCGTTTATCATATTCCCTTCAGTTAAATAGAAAAGATCATTTATGAAATGTTTTAGGTGAAATTATAGATTAGTGTTCTACTTATTCATGCTTAAATGTTGAGTTCTATTTCAGATGTGATGGCCAATAAAACTGATATTTTAGGGTCTTTTTTTCCACATTAGTTCTTAAAGTTCATTGCGTATCAGTAAGCAATCCTTTTACTGCATTTTAGTAACTAATCCCTGATCAAAGGAATATAAAAACCTAAATATCAAAGGTGCTTCTTAAGGGTTTACAAATCTCTGCTTTCTTCTGTATCACAGAATACAGATGCTACTTTTGAGGATACTATATTTTATTTTTCAGGGAGAAAAAAACCCTCTTCAGTCACTTAAACAGTATCAGATATATTGGTAATTTTCATCTTTGAATATTATATTAGCTTTACCATTTCTTCAGCAGAGCCATCTGGATGATAGGCTGCAATAAAGAGTTCATCGAGTATAATTACAGTATTTCAGAGAAAAAAAAAAAGTTTTATTTCAGAAAATGAACATTGTTAAAAATTCTAGTATGGCTTTCAATTACTAAAAAAAGCAGCAGAATTGACTAGACTAAAAGCATATCAAAACAAGTGCATCAGCGAAATCCATAAAAAGAAGGAAACAAAGAAGTCATACAAATATCTGTGGTTGAATGCTGGTCATCTCCCCTGTTACTGGCAGTATCTGAACATGTTAGTGCCCACATTTTGGACAAATATAGCAAAAAATAGCAAAATTTGCACAATACTTCTCTTTTTAAACTTAGAAGACCTACAGACTATGTTAATTACTGCTCCTTTGTTCAGGAACTTTACCATTATTGGAAAAATCAGAAAACACACACATAGTGGTACATTTATCAAAATTGTAGGTGAGAAGGAGCGTGGCAACAGTGTGTGACTGTATTTGTGTGTGCTGTTTGACATGTGGGAGGAAAAGGCATTGCAGTCCTCAAGATGGATGTTGTCCTATTAATGAAGAAGACAAGTGTTTGTCAGGAGAAAGCAGCCTATCTAAATCTTAGGGTTACTTGTGTGGTATATGTGTGCTGTCTTTATTATTAGAATATCCAATGGATCTCAATAGTGGTTTCAGTCAGCTGTGCTTTTTTTTAATATGTTCAGGGAAGATACCCTAAAATACTGTGCTTCCTGCTGAATTTACTGTGTTGTGATATTGGCTAGTGTGCTTTGTCAGTGCATTTCTGAAAGCACGTATGATCAAAAAATGGCCATCACTTAACACTAATAAATATAAAACCATTGAGGAAGAACATTTTTCACAGGTCAGGTGAGATCTGAAAGTCTTTAAGACTCTGTGATGTCATCTCCCTTCACTTATACAAAGCTTAAGTGTCGTCTCTGGACTGGTTTCTTTGACCTGCTCTTTCTGAACTGTTCCCTTTTTTACTTTCCACTGGACACAATCCAGCATATCCTCTTTTGCTCTGCTCCTGTTGCTAACTATTGCTGGTCCTTTTTATGATGATTCTTTTCCTCTCACCCAGTCCATGGAATATGCATTTCTTCCTAATGTTGTGGTTATTGAATTTTTAATTTATTTTAGTTTACTCCCAGTGGTTTGAAATAGTTTGGTAGCAGTTTTGTGTGTTTCCAGCTTTTAGGTGGTGGTATTTTTTTTTTTGTATTTTCAGCACATGCAGTAGTGAACTCCACTCAGGAGAACACTGGCTTAAGCCAAAATTGTGACAGCTCATCACTTTATACTCATGGAATAATAAATAATAAAGGAGATAGTAATGATCAATGATTAGAAAGGGGATCTGCAGCCAAAACATACGGAGTAGGGACTTATGAAAGACTGCAGTCTGCTTGTATAAAGCATTGACAAAGAGCATATATACTGTGTTTCTGAATGAAACCTTTGGTTGATGCAATTGTTCCATGTACAGATTTTTTTAGGAGGTCTGTGGAGTCCTCATTATTATCCAGTTATCTGTAATGGCACAAAATTCTGCATGAAGCAGCTACATGGCTCTTCCCCTCTAATGGTGATTGTCCTTGCAAGTAGTGTTAAAATCCCCATAGATCTGTATGGGAACTCAGCCGGACTAGCTCTGAATGCTTTTTGAAAGTCCTACTAGTTTTCCCTACACTTTGATTTTTCCAGCCTATTCTAAAGGGCAATTTCAATCTTTAATGGATGCCATCAGTATTTTCAAATGAGGCACCTTTTAAAATGTGGAAATAGCTCTGAGAATGATTTCAGGTAATGTAAATGTTGAGTGTTAGCTTTTTTGTATTTTTTCTGCACAGCAACAACAGTTTTGCTTGGGGTCGATAGGAGATTGAAAAGAGTGGTTAATAATAAATGCTGAAGTGGGAGTCACTTTAATAATGGGATGTCATCTGTAAGCCTATAAAATAAATAGTAATTATCACATTTGAGAAACTACTCTGTTAGAATTTGTGTTGCTCTTGACAGCTTCATCTGTACATCAAGCCTTTCTGGATTATGCACTTTCTTGTTCATAATGAGCAAACAAATGAAACACAAATTCTTACCCTGATAGAAGGTGTTGATTTCAACAAAACCTAAACAAAAATGCATAAAAGAAAGCCTAAATAGCAGATTGCAGAATTGCTTTATGCTAATACATTTTGCTGTTACAAAATGAGATGAAAAACATAGCTATAGTTTCATTTGTTTCTTCTACCTTCTATATGATACATGTTGAAGGAGGTGGATTTTACATATTTCATAGCCTAAACCAGAAACTTTATGAGCAGTAGTGAATTCAGAATAAAAATCTCTAGTTTTTGCAAATAAATGGTAATGCCTCATGTTTGTGAATCCATAAAGTTTGGTAAATCAAATTTGGAGCAGATAGTGAGTATGGTGAGTTTGTTCTTTCACTCTATCTCCACACACCCGCTATTTAAAGAAAATTCCAGCAGTATGTGTCCTCAGAGGAAAGTTTTTGGGTTTTAAATGTAATTTAGTGTATTATTAAGAATATCACAATTTTGAATACTCAGCAAATATATCCAAGAAGTAATCTACAATTGTTTGTCATAACTTTTGTATAACTTTTATTTAAATATTTGTATTTTTTTCTTCAACTTTTATAAAGGAATTTACATGTTCTTTGCATGCTTTAGGAAGATTGAAAGTGTAACACTTCTCAACAATGTTAAACATTCATTATCTTACTAAAAAGTTCATCAGTACCTTACTCAGAAGTGTACACTCCAAAGTGTATTTACTTTGGTACTAAATAACATACTTGTAATGAAGATAAAACTCACTTCATTAACTAAAGATAAGTAACTCATCTTCTACATATCAGTTCTGGATTTAGCCTTTTAAGCCTCAGATTCAGAGTTGGTCTATGTCAAGAAATAGGAAAATAAAAGTCAAATAAGGGGAAATAAGGAGCAGAAAATAATTTGCTATAATCTCATTACACTGTCCCTTGAAAGTGTTTTGTCATGTTTTTTTCTTCTGGTTTTTTATATGGGACAATAAGTTACTGTCATCAGAACTAGACTATGAAATTCAGGTGTTATGTGTAAAGAGAATGTAGGGCACACACTATATACATGGATTAACAATTTTGAATCACTATGTCAGGTGTGATTGAGGAAATTTATTTTCAGTAAAAGTTATTTCAGTGTGCTAAGCTTCATTCACAGTGATGTTAATGCCAAAGCTAATGATTTTGACATAAGCAGGATTGCAGACTTCTTTACAGTTTTATCTGAATTTAGCTTTGTGTTCATAGGCAAGCCCTGATGCCCAAGAAGAAAGGTAGATGCACTACTGACTGAGCCATTCTAACTTTTCACAGTATTAAGCCAGAGGAAAGCCCTTTTGCTAAGCAGTGGGTGCTCCTGGGTGGCAAAGGGGGGTTCACAAGGCATATCCCCCACTCATAGACTGCTACAGATTTTGTGGACTATCACCCACGAGGGGGCAGGGTGATCTCAATTTCCTGCATGGTCAGAATAACTGGTGAAGAGGAAGGAGTTCAGTTTAATACAAAAATCTGTTTGTCATCCTGCTTCAGGACAGATTTACCTTAATCACAGAAACACTCCAGCAATTGTGAAGTTGGTACTGCTTCCAACTGTTGCTAAAATGCTGCCTGTCACCTTCTAGTTGCAAGTCTGTTTGAAAGCCTCTGACAAGGTCTGGAGTTGCTTTGGCAGCATTTACGTCAGAGCAGTATTGCAAAAGACTGTTTGCAATTCCCTGGCAGTCTCATTACAGTCTGAGGCTTTGCTGCAGCAGAGATCCTTTTTGGATAAGGATAATGTTTGAGCCAACCTTCTAATGCAAACTTGGGAAGTGAGAAGCATTTTATTTAAACATCTAGAATGTAAGTGCTGGTATGTTGGACTGTAGCATCTTTCAGCTGTGATCCAAGCAGAGCACCTCAGCTATTCATTTTTCATCATGGCTGTTGGCTCTCTGTCTAAGAGAGTGAGGCATAGTCAGATGTTCATACACCCAGGAATACAGCACTGCATGAGGATCATGCTGAGGAGTGAGGGGATCAGGATCAAGCAGTAAAGACACATGAAGGTTTGTAAAACCCTAGGTACATATTGCTTATCTGGTATTCAAGCAATAGGTGTCTACAGAGAAGAGCCATACCTGAAATCTACAATCTACTAGAGAAAAGCTAGGGAATTTATGTTCAGTTGCACTTTGCTGCTCAGTGAGCAGTTGGGTAGCCATCTTTTGTCCCTGAGCACCAAGGCAGGTGACTTGTCTTGGTTTTCCTGTCAGCCATGTGGCAGATGTCCTGCACTGGAATGTGGTTGGCAGCTTCCTAGGTGTGTTTCACACAGTGAAGAGTTTTAACCTATTTGGTGGTGCCTTTATAAAGTGTTCTTTTTGTTGTTTGGTGCTCACCTTTGTGATGATGACACAGAAGAAAAGCACAGTAAAGCTACTGCAGGTTACCCCCAAGGAATAAATAGCTGTAGGAGACTGATGCACAGTGGAAACCTGGAAGAAGCAATAATGCAAGACCAAAAACCCTTCCTAAATGTACTGAGTTAATGGATATTTTTGTGGTTTATTTCATCTCCTTGCTCCTATTCCAAGCTTTTTAATACTGTGGAGAGCTAAATATGAAGGCGGAAATGGCAAGAAAAATAAAGGGGACAATTTCGTTCTGTTTTTGAAAGGTTAAAATGAGACAACAGAATGAATGCTAGGCTGCTGTTACTAGTACAATACATGTTGGTCTGTCTTGTTTTCAAGTTCAACTGTTAGCTTTAGAAAATCTTCATAAATACAGAATTCTCACTTAATTGTCTGGGAGAAGCCTATAATTTGTGTTTATCTTGTGCTGGTTCATTGTTTCTCAGAAGTCTTTGCATTTTGGGCATGGAATAAAATCTCTACAAAGATAGTTCTAACAGTGGTATCAGGAAACACCATAATACAAAACCCTAAGAATTAGGAGTATCATGTCTAGGCTAGCCAAGATCACTGCATAACATCATGTTATGCAGTCAAGCTTGTGCTCTGATGATGCATTGTTTTTATGTCTGCTTCTGTTCTGGCTCCAGTCTAGAACCAACTGGACCACAAAATGGGAAAAGTCTGATATTGGCAGTAGCAAATATTGCACTACAGGTTATGATGGGCTGACATTTGAGCTATGCAACTACCAGTGTCATGAATGCATCTGAATTTGAATATAAAAGATATACATGTGCTATAAAAAGTAAACATGAACCCCTCTCCCTGCCTCAATGCATGGATTTATTCTAACAGAGATAAACAGTTGTGTTTAGTGTACTGAATGCTCAATGCCTAATCTTCCTCCAACACTCAGAACAAGCACCAAAAGGAACTATTTCTGTTCTCATGTTACAATGCTGCTCAGTGTCTCAGAACAGCCGGTTTCTCTGCAGAGATCAACCTTCTGACAGAGAGATAGTGATAGCCCTAAATAGAGAGAGACACTTGCTTTCCAGATGTCTTTTTTTCAGCTGTTCCCAAATAATGAAAACTACTTTCTATAGTGTTTGCATTTATTTTCAGTTAATGTAGTGATTACTCTTGTCTTCACTCTTTAGAAAAGCAAAAATCATTCCATATGTGGTGGTGCTATAGTTCTGCAGTATATTTTAGCAGAACTCAGAAACACATAGGACTTCATTTGATTTTGAAGTAGAGGTGCTAGTTTTTGCTTATAAAACTGAATATTCATAGATGCACATCTTATTTACCAATATCTTGCTGTGATGCAGATAAAACTATGTAGTATATTCTGTTAACTAAGCTGGATTTCCATTTTGTAATTATATTTTTTTCCTCCTGAATTTTTCTGTCCTTCACTGAGAGAATGCTTTGTATTATACAGTGGAGTTTAAAACACCACAAACTGATCTGGATTTGTAGTGCATAATTTCTAGTTATTTTTAAGTATATTAATGCTAGATCATATTCTTGATTTCCATAAATGATCCACATAACATGCCAAACTTCCATGTCTTAAACAGCCTCAGGTTTGATGAACAAAATTGATAGGTATGAGATGAACAAAAGAATGCTGATGACACATAATACAATCCTTGATCAAAAGTTGTGAACTTGTCAGATGGTCTGCCAAAAATTATTTTCAGAAAGTTTGAAATATGGCAGAGATGCATTCTGGCCATTATTCAAAGCCTTTAATTTATAACGTTGATGCTGTTAGGCAACTGATAATCATAGCTTTTAATTTCCTGCAGAATGGGGCATAAGCATAGAATGCTTTATATAATTTAATATGCAAAAAGACCCTCGGATCAGAGAATAGAATTTATATCCCTGTCAGTATATGTTGTCTAATCTGACATAGATTGATATAATGAATTACATAAAATTAGAATCTTCCTAGACCTGGGGTGGTTTTTTGAATCCTTGATTTTCACCCTTTCAAAAATGTCTAGATGCATTTTTGATGTCCATCTTTAGTAATATACAAACTGTAGTACTTTGTTTAGTTAAATATTAACTTATAATTTTCTTCTGACTTTATAATACTCTTATTTTTTATTCACTCTGGATTGTTGAGATCTCTGTGGTGGGTTGTGCATAAATCATACACTTGTTGATTATATTGTCTTTTTCTGCCAGTTAATAATAAAACATAGTACAAATTACAAATATGACAACTAATACAAATAATTGTTTAACTAAGAATATTTTTAGTATAGTGTTTTAGGTTCTGTTTGTGTGGTTTGTTTTCTTTTGCAAGAAAAAATACAAGTTGGTAAAAATTCTCCTGCAATATCTTCCATTGTATTCTCATCCCAACCAAGCTGATTTCATCAGGAAAAAAGCTTTCCAGCAATCAGGCAATCTTTCAAAACCATACAGTGTTCCATGGGACTCGATCCACAGCAAGCACCTGATTTCCTAGCTGTCTACTTGAGTAAGCTGTCTTCGATCTGTTGTGTTCTGCAGACAGATAGTCATGTGTCAGCTTGGATCTGAGGTCAGGGTTCTTGCTCGGTGTTAGTTTGTGGTGGAGATTAAATCCTAATAAAATCCTGAAGTCTTTGGAACAGGACCAATGAGACATCATAAAAAGTCAACTGACTAAAGGTCCTTCCTGGCCAAATGAAGATGTGAGGTTCCCAGGGCACACCTCTACACACCCATAGGAGTGCTTGAGCAGCTGGATGAAACAGATATTTTTCAGGACTTTACAATATGTTAATTTTACTCAGCTACATATAGGGTTGCAGAAACAATGAGTTTCCAAAGATTCTTTACCTTTTATTTGTATTTAGAGGCTTTTGTGAAAAATATTTCCTGGAAAATACTTTAAGCTTGTGTCTGCCTCACCTGAAAGAAGCTTGTTCTCTCTGCAGGTTTACAGAAAATTTTCCATTTCTTTCTTGTGTTTAGGGTTTGGGGTTTTGGTTTGGTTTTGTGTTTTGTTTGGTTTGGTTTGGTTGGGGGTTTTTTTATGTTTGTTTGTGGGTTGTTGTTTATTTGGTTTTGGTTTTTTGGGGTTTTTTTTGTTTTTTTTTTTTCCCTAAAACATTGCTTTCATGTACCATAAGTATATTTGTTAAGTTCAATATACATTTGTGTATGTAAACACTCCTGCT
>JANIJG010016833.1:31074-42026 GCA_024611175.1 Megaceryle torquata
TTGTTTGTTTTGTGTTTTTTTTTTTTTTTTTTTTTTTTTTTTTGTTTTTTTGTTTTTTTGTTGGGGGGGGGTGGTGTGTGTTTTGTTTTGGTTTTTTAATTAGACATTCTTTTAACAACATGTTTTCCATGCTAAGGATACTTTACAAAAAACGTCAGTTATAATAGTTCCTTGGCCTTTATTTTATTATTTTATATTACTTGAGAACCTGACCCAGTATTCTAGCAAGTAAAACATTTTTCTGTTTAATATTTCTTTGGGTTGGACTTGTAGTATACAAGAATCTGACTGATTTAATGGTGTAGAAAAGAACAGGTTATGTCTATTTGTAAGTAAAAGCTAATGTTTTGCATTTTAACAGAGAAGGAAATGAACAGTGGCAGTAAAAACACATCTGTCAGAGCAGAGCCTAGTGGCAAAAGTTACCTCTTGTTAGTGTGATGACAGCATCCAGATGTTACACAGTTAGGGGCATTTGCTCAAATCTTTTTGAAGTAGGAACACCTGTGACCATCAAAAGTGATAAATATTAGAAAATAAAATGTAGTCCTGGTAGGTGTACTGGGTAACCAATGTAGTCACTGATAGAGTAATCAAATTCCTCGCACTTTTCCTTCAAAGCACTTGCTCTTTCTGTTTATTCCTATCTATATAGTAGTTCTCCTTTGGCTGAATCTTTGAGGGCCTCTTTTTTCTTTTTGCAGCTGTTTGTATATATAATGTACACTACTGCATGATTTCCCATTTACTTTCCTATTTTTCTTGGGTTTAGACTGATGTTCTGCAGGTCTCAAGTTTAAATGTCTGGAATTTTAGATTTCGTTAACTAATGGGAATTGAGGGTGCATCTTTCTGTACAGTCGCATATTTATGTGGTAACTGCTGAATGTTGCTCAATTAAAAGTAAGAAAATCATATGCAGTGAACACATTGCCATGAGTTGTGTTTAAGCATAAACATTTGAAATATCATTATTTATTTTGCCAGTTTCAGTGAATATGAAGTAGAGTTTTAGGCTTTTGAGGAAACAGAACTTACAGAATGCTTGAGTTCTTTGTTCATTTGAACTCAGAATATTGCCTCACCTAAAACAAAAAAACACACCCCGGAATTCCAACTCATTTGTTTTGTAGTGGATCATAAAAGCTGAACAACTTGTTACCTCTCCTTCTGGAGAGCTGACTGGTGCTATTCCTAGACTGAATATACGTTGAAGCTGATGACAACTTTTGTTCCCAAAAAAACCAGAGTGGTGGCAAAGGACTATACTATTACCATGGAGAAAGAACGTTGTCTTCTGTAACTGCACTGCTTTCAAACATCATTTCTTATTTTCCATTCCAAGAGGATATTAAGATAACCTCTGAGTCTGCTTAAATGGAGACGGATGCAATTCTGCATTCAAGGGGAAAAAAGAATTTATTACATTTTTAGTTTTTGAATATAAATGAAATTATATACATCCTTGCTATAATAAAACCCACTATTTCTGTTTGATGCATCAGTAGTGACCTCTTGAGTTGCAGTTCTACTTCTCAAGGGGATTCTGTTTCTGCTCTTTTGGCTGGACTCCAGGTTTGGATGACAACTTCAAGGTTACAGTTTGTTTGGGTGGTTTATTGTTTGGTTAATTTTTTTATCTACCAGAGACAGGGGAGATCAATCCTAATCTGTAGAGAGACTGAATCTCAAATGCCAGAGTGCCACAGGCTTGACCCTCAGAAGTGCTGAGCACTCTATGCTTGTAGGCTACCATGTAGAATTTGGCACCTTACAGGGTCAGGCTTATTATTACTATCCTCTGCTTTGCCCCAAAAACTGAACTAGTCTCTTTCTTTGCTTTCATACCAGAGGAGTTTCTTCCCATTTATACTGATGTTGTTGAACTCTGTCTTTCCAAGTAAAGTGGGTAGTGGTATTCACTAATTTATATTCATTCGCAACAGTAATATTTGAGACTTACTGGTTGGATTTCTTTTTCTGCTCTTGTAATCTGTAATCCTTTGTTTTCTGTGTTATCTCAGAAATATAAGAAGCTAGGCTACCTAAAAGGCTGGTTCAGTCAGCAGCATCCTTTTTTTAAGAGTTAACCTTTGGTCTTTGATAGACTTGAGATGATGCTGCATAACAGAAGGCGCTACTTGTTTTAGTCTTGTCAACAACATCAAAGAGAAACATAAAAAGACAGTTTAAATGTTGTCGTCTACACATTAATCTTGAGGACATTTTCTAATGGCCATTTAAGTGGAGGTATTCTTTCACCTCCCTGATGCTCTGTGACCTTTAGCAGTACCAAAAGGACTGATGACAGTAGGGAGATGTCAGCAGACTGCAGAACCTGAGTGAAAATATCCAAGCACAGCATTTGTCCGGGATGACTGAAACCCTATTTTTGGAGAAGATAACATCACAACCTTTTAATTTTCCTGTCTATTTTTTCTTGGTGACAGATTGACAAGCCTAGAGAATTAAGTTGTCTATTTATAGGACAGGTTCAGCATGGGCAGCAGCACCGATTGTTTCCCATGTTGTCCTGTTGGTGTTCCTCAAACCTGACCCCAAGAGGCTGCTCCTGGGACTGCGTTCAGCCAGTAATCTGGAATCCCTTACCTCTCTGACACTGCCAAGATGATTGATGCTCAGTGCTAGTGCAAAAGTGGTTCTGCAGAGTGAAAAAAAACTCTACTAGAAATTCGATTGATCACTAACCATCTGATTTTGTTCATAGCTTTCACTTCCTAACAACCATCTGATCTCCTACCCTTGACAATTTTTTTTCTTGTCTCCAACCTTTTGTGCCCTTAAACTGAACTGTGAGCAGTGGTTATAGCAGAACACGAGGCTTCTTTTATACAAAATTATACAAATTTGTATAAAAATTATTTTCAGTATTATTAGTGTGTTAAAAGAATTAGACAAGAAAATGGAGAATCAGTTTGAAAGTTTTTATTTAATGTGTTTACTATAGACAGCAATTTTTAACACAGGTTAAGAAAGACGTACTACAAATGAAAGTTTATCTTTTTCCCTTTGAGAAATAATTCCTCTTTCCTGAATCTATTTTTTTTTTCCCAGTGTTGATAGTATTATCTCCATTTGTTGTATGTGAAAGATACCACTTCCTGATAATGAAGATATTAGTCATACAATTACCAGAACTGCAACCTCTGAGCACTTATAAAACAACTGGGGGGCCCTTGCAGCAAATATGCGAGAAAATGTGCACAAGCAGAATGATTCTGATGTCCCTGCTCTTGGTTGTGTGAATTCTCATCCGCTGACTCTGAGAATAAATATCAATAAAAGATTATCCAGAACCAAGATATTATCCTAATCTAATAATTTCCTCCATGGACAAAGAAAGTTTAAGGTGACTTTAAAGGGTATTACTATCTCAGCTTTAATGATATGATACTTTATATTAATTTTAAATCCTCAACTTCAAAATAATCTTGTGGCTTCTGCTGTCAGCCCACACAAACCTGCCAAAACAAAGTACCATTCTAGGCTAGAAAGACCTATCAGTCAGCATCGTGCAACACATTGGAGCCATCACAGTTCTGAAGGTATTATTAATACCAATACAGAATAGAGTGTACTGCACCTTTTAATACCTCATCTGGAAGAAAACCACACAGTAAATTGCACTTTATGTAGTTGAGGAGGAGGAAGGGATGCATACAGTACACTAAGATTTCTCAAGGATGAACACAATTCATATCTTTCATATCTGTTCAGACAATGTTACTTGAGTTTGTATTTGCTTATGGATCACTCCAGTTATTCCTTTAGGAAATAAAGCATTATAGTGTCAGTCTTCAAAAGTACATATTGTTAGAGTTAGCTTTACTTTATATTAAAAATTTAAATTATATATGAGACAACTCAGGATAAGGGTGTGCAGTGAACTGTCTGGGGTGAACAGTAAAACAAATTATAAATACTCTCTTGCTCTCAATAACAGCAGTCAGTGACTTGTCAAAAGAGCTCTTACAAGGTACTGAGCATTTGTAAATCTCTATGGTATAAGCAGTCTCTGTAAGCATATGTGCACATTGACCCCTTTGTGTGCACACATGTATCAGGTATGAGGCTAGCACTTCTGAGGAAAGAGCTCTTGGGGCTGAGAATCATCCACTTAAACTGAAGTAAAAAGGAAAAGCAAAATTAACATGGAAAAGCATCTTTTACCTCAGTGGTTCCACCATTCCTGTTGCTGATGGCAGTACCTTCGCACTTTGTCAACCTAATCAACATAGAAGGCGGCTATGTCAGTGGACCCTTTTAGACCATACATACTACTCTATGTATATCACTGAAATACACACCCATGTGAAATTTTAGTGGTGACACAGACAATAAAATTTGCCAGGGAATTTTCAGTATTCACTTAACTGTGTTGGTTTGTACATTGGGCCTAGGAAAACAGCTTTACCTTGTTTCAGTTATTATCTCTCTGTATATATTTTATTCCTTATTTGGTCTACAGATTAAGCTTTTTATTTGTAAGCTTAGTGTCACTTTTTTTCTGAACCTTGTCATTTAGAAACAGATACCTTATTTGTGGAAACTTTATGGCAAATTGGAAGCTCATGTTATATCTGCTGCCTCTTGAGCCTTAGTTAAATGAAGTGGTAGGATATGACATTGCTGGGAAACCTGCCTTTTTTTGGTAACTACTGCAAATAATTTCATACCTTACTTCCAGGAGATTGCTTATTTAGGCAGGTACTTCAGTACCTGCCTAAAAAACCTACTCAGTGCTTGTTTAC
Source organism: Megaceryle torquata (assembly GCA_024611175.1). Classification (NCBI taxonomy): domain Eukaryota; kingdom Metazoa; phylum Chordata; class Aves; order Coraciiformes; family Cerylidae; genus Megaceryle; species Megaceryle torquata. Next base: position 35,847 of record JANIJG010016833.1, read on the forward strand.
TTTGTAGCATTGTTTTGCTTGTGCACTGAAAATAAAAGTATAACAATGTGACTGGCAGCTATATATAATAGCGTATGTGTTTATCCTTGTTTATATTTGCAGTATCATGCATGTTAATTAGAAGACTATATCTCTAGTGCAGTCTTAATTGCAAAGTTAAAATATTTCCTAGTTCTAGATGAGTTGTCCAATGTGTAAACAAGCAAACCAGACTAATCATAGAATGGTAGGGGTCGGAAGGTACCTTTGGAGATCATTGAGTCCTAGGAATACTCTTTTAATAAGATTTTATTAATAAGATTTTTTTAAATGTTCTGCACAGTATTTGCCCTCCATAATGGTAGTGTTCCTGCCAGCAACCCTATGTGTCTGTCCACCAGCAAATAACATTTTTGTAATTACAGTGTGGGTGATGACAGATAGATGAGAGATAAGGGATAGTGGGAAGACAATCATAACAATAAACCACACAATCTACAGAAGACAAGTTAAAAGAATATTGAAAAAAAACTAAACAAGAATTTGCAGGGATTAAATCAGAATACATATTACTGTAGTAAACAGAAATAATGCCTTAACTGGAAAAAGCACAATAGCTAAACAGATAGAGACTCATATTTGTGTGCTTGCAAATTATGAGAATTTCTACTAAAGCATCATTAAATTGCAGCCTCCGATAAATCTGAAATGCTGATGAGGTAGATTTGATTTTAGTGTTTGTGATTTGATTTTAATCAGTGTTACTGCAAGTGCATGTAATGCTGTTTTTTTGTTTGTTTGTTTGTTTGTTTTGGGGTTTTTTTTTGTGTGTGTTTTTGTTTTGTTTTGTTTTGTTTTGTTTTCTTCCAGTGGAAGCCTGAGACATGCAGGCTACCTGGGCATATGATTTCTGTGTAAAGCCAAGGCAGAAATAATAACTGGAGTATACAGAAGAGACGTAAATGTTACTTTGAAGTGCCATAATTATAGAGAGACATTAAGTTTTGAAGGTGTGCTGGAGAAAAATTTCTTTTTCATAGGACAATAACCTTGTGGATTGAACTCTTGCCTGGCATTTGGTTTACTCCAGTAGTAACTTTACCTTTGTTTTTCTCTTTGTAGAATAATAGTCAAGTCTAGACAGAGTAAGATGAGATAAATTAACTTAAGGAAAAGAATTTGTGACCTGACACAGGGAAGATGGGGTGGGTCATATTCCTTGCAAAGCTTGTACCCTCTAATTCTTTACAAACAAATGGACCCTTTCTCTTGTTTGCACGGTGCTGACTCTCCTGAAGATTTCCTGACAGTTTCCAGCTGAACAGGAAAGGGAGTTTTGCAAGGGAGGACTCGTCAGTGCAGGCTAGAAGATGACTTTTGAACACACTGTCCTCTATACTGTTTCTTTTATAGGGTTAGATGTTAAATGGAATACTGGAAACATGGATGGTGATAAGCTTTACTTGTGCTAGTTTAATTTAGTTCATTAGCACAGATAGAGAGAACCCAGTCCTAGAAAAATAAAAGAATAATTGAAGATTAGCAAAGATGCAGCCCCTCACCAGCCCATCTAGGGAGGTCATTAAGGCTGTGGAAACACAGATTGTTATGTCCTAAAAGGTGACCTTGAGTTGAAGAAGTAACATGTTTCCCTTCTCGCTTTTTATGTAATTGCATGGTGATCAAAAAAAATAAAGCTCTGCTGGGCTTTTGTTCATATCTTAAAGGCATTTTACTAAAGTAATAGATAAAAAAGAAATATGTTAAATAAAAACATTTATTAGAGGACATAATTTTAAATATTTAATGATATAATTAAGTCTTATTAATGTAATGGTCTTTATTCTTCATCTAAAAAATTCACAAGGTTAATTTCCCTTTCATCTTTATTATGCAATGTTTGCCACAATTATTTGTTATAAATTCTTATAAATCTTTGATGAATATTAGAGATTTTAATTTAAATAAAAATATGGGTCAATTTTTTTGCCACAGTGTTACTGCAGTGTTAAGCTGGAATTAGTGAAATGAGCACAGCAGTCAGTCAGGCCCTACTATTCCTTCAGTTATGCCAGTTTGCTTATTTGACTCAAGTAACTAATAGAGAGTACTGCCTTTTATTACTGTCTCTTTTCTTCAAAGGGCTTGCAAAGAGGCTGAGAATCAACAGCTAACAGAACTACTAGCCACATAATTTCATGTTATTTTCAGTGGGGGATGTTATTTCCAGCATATCAATCGTGGATACTTGTTCCCTTGATTTTACTACTATTAACAATAAGTACTATCTATTGTAGTTCTTAAATGAATGTAGAATACATATTCCAGGACCTATTTATGTGATTCACTAAATTACTGGCATTAAAACATTCTTTTCAGTAAAATCATTCTTCTTCTGCATATTTTGGTTTTTTAGTTACTTATTGAAAAATAAAAGTACTTCAGCATTAAGTCCTGGGGATTCAAATGATTTATATTCCTTTTCATTAGCAATATCTGTTACATATGTACAAGAAGTATTTTTAGGGGAACTGATGTTTTATTTTACCACAGCATTACCTCTCTCTCTGCTTTTTGAGATCAGTCTGCCAAACTACAATGTCAGCAGTTGATGAAAAAAATCACCTTATGGGCAATATGTTGACTTACCTTCTTAACTAAATAAAGAAACAAAACAGAAATCTCTGGGGAAAATCACTTTGAAATAAATACATCCTCCTAATTTGTTACTGCATTCAAAATTAAAAAAAAAAAAAAAACAACCAAAAAAAAACAAAAACCCAAACCAACCAACCAAACAAAAAACACTAAACACCTACCAGTTTGGACTAACAGCAAAATCTCAGCTTGTATTGCTATGAGATTTGGGTTATGGCATATGCAAAACTACCTTTCTGGTGGTTTCTTCAAGTGGTAGATGCTGAAACCTGCAACTTGTGCTACTTTTCATTTTGCTTCTGTTGGTAACTGCAGCTACCCTTTGGTTTGTTTACCTGCTATCATTGTCACCTTCACACGGACCTAAGAGTCTACTCTAGTTAAGGAAGGGACCTTCATAATGAGTTGGTCTAAATTTAAGAGATTTCTTCCTCAGAAGAGAGGTTACAGAATGCTGTCAATTTTTAAGCCATCTATTTTATGGCAGGGAGGTATCTATGTCACTGAATGGCTTTTTCCTTTCATTATGTTATAACAGTATCCATAGCAGGTATATTTTGCTACTGCTGTAATAGCTGTTCACGTCTATCACTGCACTGTAATGATGAGGGCTGAACACAGTCAGTTTACTCAAACCTGATAGTAATGAATGAAGTTTATTTTCTCAAGTCACCACCAAGACCTATTTAGCCCTTACGAACATGTACATTAGGTCTGTACTTGCTCTAAATATGAGTGTGTCTTTTCTAGTATTGTTTCTGGAATAAATCTGAGCGTTGCATTACTGCTGTCATGTTGCCTGGGTCCAGCGTGGCTATTATGGAAGATGAAAATAGGCTGTTAAGTGTTAGAAAACAGTATATTGGCATACTATTATGTTTAGCTTTCTATTCTGTTAGCCTCATATGTATGCTAAAATGGAGTTAGAAAACTATGTTCTCTATGGAATGCATGAACAATAGTGAAGTTAAAAGTTAACACTCAAAAGAGCCAACATGCTAGGCAGGGAAGAGTCTAAGCTAGCAAGCAGGAGCAGCCTATTGGTTTCTCTCAGCATCTCGCTTGGAAACTACAACACTACAACCACAGCCCTAGCTCAGACATGGTGATGATGACACTTTCCACTTATAGGAAGGCATACTGTTTTTATAACTCATAAAAGATTCAGTTCTCTCACCTTGTAGCTTTTCATCTTTCTTGGGAACTACCCATCCCTCTTACCTCAAGTCTCAATTAAAAATCCATTAAAAATCTGGTTTATGTAGCATAGTGCTTGTTATTATCATGGAATTGTATGCTAAGTCCTGCTTGAAAGTGACTACGTGGCTCTGAAGTCAGACCACAATGAAATGAGGAATGGGGAAAATGTCTTCAATGGTTCCCCCCAAAACTGACTCATTTGTGCAGTGGAGAAAGACAAGTGAGTAACTCAAGTGTTAAACCTGCTTTTTCAATACAGGGGAGACACTTAGAAATATTAAATAAGTTAAACTACTACCTCTTGCAGATACCTTTACTCTTTCATTCTTTTTCTTTGAGCTGCACCTGGTATTTTACCTCTTAAGATTATCTCCCAACATCTTTTCTTTTTTCATCCTCCGTTTCTTCATTTGTTGTTACGCAGCCTTCTTCTGTCCTGATGTGGCAGTTAAACAGCTCTAGTTGCTTGGCTGCATGCATTGCCTCCTGCAGCCAAAAAGCAGCACTGTACACAACTTCCTATCAATGACAGATATGACACAACTTGTCCACCTGAGTAACATTTGAATTTTGACCAAGCAAATCAGGGTAATGGAAGGACAGATGAGAACACACATAACTTGTTATATGTGTGCTTCAGTAATTGTTTATATTCATGTAGAATGAATTGTTTTTTAAAATGGTGATGCAAATTGCTTTCATTATGGCCTTATTCAATCACTTGCTGATAAATAATGGGATATAGATGCCTATATAAGAGTACTTCCATTCTTCACAAATTAGTGTGTATTTTAGAGTGTATTTGTGTTTGCCTAGCTAATAAAATTTTCAAAGCTAGGATTATCAGCTGTGTCCAGCACCTAAAAATATATATTAAATAATCAAAATAAAACCAACAAACCTAAAACTGAAACCCCCCAACAAAACTCTAGAAGCATAATTAGGGGTTTTGTTTTCAGTCCTGTTCTAGGGTCATGTTTTGCTGATGAATATGTTAATTGCTTTTTGCAGATAGATAAGATTATTGTTTTGATTCCGATAACACTGAAGACTGTATCTCAACAACATCCAGAGTAATTATTGGGATTTTTAAAACTAATACCTCTGAGAATAAAAACTTGACAGCAAAGGGGATGACTTGATTTTACATAGAGGAGATGATTCATTTACATCCACACAATGCAATGAACGTTTATTTTTCTCCTTCCTCTGAAAAGAGAAGCAGTATTACACACTACTTTGGGATTAAGAAGAGTAGCTGCTAAGAAGAAAAAAATAAAAACAAACCTACTTAATTACTGCACACTAGAGGGCACTTGAGGTAGAGCAAAGAATATTTGCACAGCTACTGAAATTGATCCACTTACCTATATTCACAAGACATATTTGAAAACTAAAAGCAAAACATTATCTTTCCAAATTGCATCCCAAACTCTAATAAAAAAAAAAGTTGATTGCATTGCTTGAAATCACTGTCTTTATCTTAGTATTTGATACACAAGAGAAATACTTGCTTTTCTAATAGTCAACTTGACAGCAACTAATCAAAATTGCAAACAGTACCTAGGGAATAATAAAACCTGATAATGTGGTGTTATTTTTATGCACTCTATATCATTAGTGCATTTGTTACACAAATTAGTATTGGAGGTTTTTATATTTTAAAATCTCTAGAGAGTGAAGGGCATTCAGGACTAGTTATGTTTTATTTTACTAAATGGAGTAATTTTGGGATGGAAAATTATTTGCTAAAGGCCCAAAAGCCCAGTGCTGTTGTTGGGTTTTATCTTTGTTTCTGTTTGATAGTTCATGGGCTAGAGATGGAATTAGCATTGTTGTAAGAATGTGTTTATCATATCAAATCAAAAGCAACTTAGTTCAAAATCATTGCACTTTATTTCTTCTCATGTATTGAGTTACATTAGAATGGACTTTGATTACATGTCTTTAGACATGTAATCATTTAGGTGATTGAGAATAATTTTTGTCACTCGTGGGCATTGCTGCTTTATGGTCTGTTCTTCAGTGGTTTTTTCAAGCTTTCTGTTCCAGTGTTTGATAGTGATTTTTACCTGGTTTTGGTCTATATAAAGAGATCTGGCATTCCTTTGCAAATGCTTCACTTAAGTTTGTTAGTGTTTCTAGCTTCCCTTGCTATGATGAAACCTGAATTTCTGTCAGGTGCATTCCATCTGTCATTTCCTGCACACCACACCACCCCCCACCCCCCCCCCCCCCCCTAACCCCCCACCCCCCCCCCCCCCCCCCCCCCCCCCACCCCCTACCCCTACCCCTACCCCTACCCCTAACCCTAACCCTAACCCTAACCCTAACCCCTAAACC
>JANIJG010016834.1:0-11380 GCA_024611175.1 Megaceryle torquata
AACGAAATAAATCAGAATACAGATTTTTCCACACACACACACACACACCCCCCCCCCCCCCCATTTTATATAAATAACACGCACTGTTAGAGGTTATGGCACTGTTGGTACAATTGTCTGGTGTTATTCAAGATTTAATTTTCATTTGCCAAACTTTAACTATTTTGGTTGAAATTTTGCATTCTAGATGTGTGCCTTTGGATTAGTTTCCTTTGGAATTTTCAATCAGAATGGTTCAAATATTGCCAAGACTGAAGCTATTGGAAAGACTCTTCTCAATGTTAGTTTTCTAGAGACCTCTGAAAATCTGTAACTAGCATTTGAGCAGAGTGACTGTGACATATTATATTATGAACTAAGAAGGGGGCTAATAAGATTTAGATAATCTTAATTTTTGGAGTTCCCATGCTTTGAATGCTTATTTTATGATCTTATTTTGCTAACATGTGGGTGTACAGCAATTATACTCTAAGGGATTTGTCTCATTTTGCTTTAGATTATTGGTTGCCAAGTCAGAAGAGAGCCACCGGAGTCTACTGAACGATATACACGCTGGATCAATAATCTGACTGAAGAACAACTTCTTACACAGGTATTACTGTTTCAGCTGTGACTGAATTTACAGCAGAAGAATAAAGCAAGAAATTTGTTTAGATGGATTTTTCCAGTCATTAGCAATACCTGATAAATTACTAAGGCTATCAGATCCTTCTATTTAAAGGCTAGTCTTTTCAGTAAGAGTCAAGTTTATGGTGCACGAGATCATTATGTAACGATGACTTCACACTGAGTGAGAATGAAGCTTTTAACTTCGGGTTTTGAGTGAGCCTTCCAATTTTTGCTGCTTTCTGATTAAATGCGTATGCTTTCATGTTCTAAAATTCAGTTTAGGGTTTTCTTCTTAGAAGGTGTATTTAAATACAAAAGGAAAAAATAATTCTTGAGAATGATCCCCACCACCAAGGTTAGGTACTGACCACTTCTGTATCAGGTTAAGTTTTGCTAGAGAGAATTTTAAAATAGCAGTTCTTCAGGCATTAAACATTGGGCTCATTATACATGTTTGTAAGTAAGATGCGTCTTGTGCAACTGAAGATGACAGTTTTGGCATAAAGAAAGGTTGTTTCGTTAGGCAGGCAGCCAATGCTGAACTAAAAGAGACTTTGGCAAAAACAAGTTAAACTGTGGAAGAAATCAATCCAGCTTGTGGGGGAACGTGTGTACAGAGTCTTATAAGAAATCTAATGGATGCTTAGCAGAAAACATCCCAGCAGGCATTGAGATGCAAGTATTTGGGGTTAGGTTTTGTGATGCTATGGTAGGAAGACATTTGCTTTTGATTTTCCTGGATTTAAGTGGCTGAAAAGATTAACATATCCTTGTTCATTGTAGACTGTGTTGTGTTCCCCATTACCCTAACCCCCAAAGACGTACTTAAAGGGTCTGGTATGGGCATTGTAACACAAGAAGTGATCTATAGACCTTGTTTTAAAATCAGCAGCGGTATTATGGTTCCCTATAATTCACCAAGTGAAAGTAGTTACAGAGAAAGTTACTCATGGAATATTTGGATCTGCCTTTGAATATGGCATTAGAAAAAAAACCAAACAGATTTAAACCAGTGAATTTATCTGACAGCAACATCTGGATCATTGTGTTGTTGAAGAGAAGAGAAAGAAAAACTTGAGGATGTAGAATCTTGTCCTACATAATTCAAAGTGTTTCATCTCAGGGGACACTGGATGGGGCCTTTAATAAATTAAGGTGGAAATTAAAAGAAATAGCCTAATTTAGAGATTATTTAAGGGGGTATATACAGAAAGAAAACTCATTTTAAAGTAGAGATGTACATCTTCTGGAAGAGATTATTTAATATAGCATTTCTGACAGTAGGATGCAAATAGAGTGACCTGGGAAGTCCCTTGCAATCTTACATGCCCACAGATATCTCTTAAAGCCTTCATCAAGCAGTACGTGCAGTCCATTATCTTTACTTTTGATTTAGATTCACACATTTTACAAATAGATGAGGAATTTTTGGAAATATATTGGGTTTGGAACTAGAAGGCTGCATAGCAGAACTTGTGCTGCTTGTCCATGAGTTTATTAACAAGATGAGAAGCTAGATTTCTGACAATTCTGTGGAAGTAAGAAGCAAGAGGGGTTGTACCGTCCCAGCTGCAGTTCGTATGTTGTTAAACACCACAGAATCTGCTTGGGCAGTGATTTTTGGTGCCCAATCACAGGACAAGCTTCAGCTGTGACCCAGGGCTGGAGGACACTTGCCTTGGCTAACCCTGCTGCCAAGGGAACTGCTGGATTTCCAGAACAGTGCACATCAGCAAATGGCACCTCTCTTGCCTCAGTATCTGTTCTCTGGATCAGAAGTTCAGGTAGGGAGGTAATTATTTTGGATTTCCTTGACTTAAAAAAAGATGGGGAGGAGGAGGAATTGGGAGAAAAACCCCAACGTCTCAGCTGTGCTCTAATAATCAGGGTATGAATCAATTATGTAAGGTTAGGCCTGACTTGGCCCACTCCTCTATCCCCGAGATGCCACACATTTTATTTCGTGTGTGCTTTTTGAAACTCCCTTCAGTAAATAAACCCCAAGAAAACTATATAATGATGGGCCTTTGCTAATGGATTTGTAGAATCTCTGGGAGGAGCAGTCCTTCAGGGAATTCAGGAAAATTGGCTTTAATTTACAGCATATTGTCTCCAGCAGTTTCCTGTAGTGAAAGAATGTTCAGCTTTTTTTAGCTGTCTCTTGTACTCAGTGCCCAGCTTTTTTTCCAGTTACTTATGTTGCATTTCTGCATCATGCACATGCAAATTACCCGAGCTGTAAACTGGGAAACCAAGCAAGCAATTAGAAAAAATAAAATAGCCAATTGTCAAGATTGTGTAATCCCCTATCCTAATATTCATGTTATTGATCAATTAATATTCTACAGCATTTGATTTCTTTACTAGACTCCAGTTTGGTAGAGGTGGGTGGTAGCTGATGTTTTGTTAGGTGGCTGGACGGGTTCATATGCCTCGATGCTGGCTGCTGGTTTTATATCACTTGAGTCAATACTAGATTTTTGGATCAAATGTCCATCCCCTGTCCTCATGCTGAGAAGATCATTCAATAAAAAATGCTTCTAGCATTTTAACTTTTCTTTTCCCTTAGCTATGGCCTCTTGATGCTTACTCAGCCATTAAATGTTTCTCTAAACAATTATACTGTAACATTCCAAAGATACTTTATGGTATGCGTGAAATTTCAGAATATATACCCCAGAGAGTGTGGGGGGCGTAAGAGAGTATAAAGAAAGCATAATAATGAGAACTACTTTCTAAACCATTAATACTTGTTTTTTTAATGACATCTTCTGTATATATGATGAGTGACTAAAACACACTTTTATAGGTATACTAATATAAGCTTTAAAATACATGTATGTATGTTCTGATAGACTTGTCATCTTTCTAGCCAATAATAATAATAAAAGTTTAACTTCAGTAAGTGCAGAGCAGAGTGACAGATACGGGAAGAAAATGAGCAAATAAATTAAGAGAAATGACTGTTCTGATGTTGGAGTAAGTGAAAAAATTTAGATTGAAGCTAATCCTACAGGATACCCAAGTCTGAATTGTGCTTAATATGTGACTGAAGTTTGATCATGCAGTGCTTCTTGTACATGGGTAATTTTACTGTCTAAGTAAAAATGTCTGAATAGTTTTAAGGTTGGATTATTTACACAAATATTTATACGAGTAGTTTTTAAGGATCATTGCTGACTGTAAGTAGCACAGCTGAGGTCATATCCATGTCTCTTAAATCATTGCTTTAGGTTAGTTTAGTCTCACAGCCTGGGAAGTATTATATTCAGCCTGAAGTATAATTCCATTTGACCTCCCATTTTTTCCTCCCCAAAGACACAAGTCTTCTCTGCTTTCGTATGGTTGTTCACTGAGAAAGCAGACAGCAAGCTTAGAGTGACCAGTGAGGAGACCCTTGCAAAAAGGAGTGGGCTTGATGATTAATAAGACCAAACTGTCCTAATTTAGAAAAGTAACAGTCTGAACAAAACATGATAATTCTGCATGTTTGTTGTCCACCATAACATGTCTGTATTGCTTCCTGACATGTACCGTGCTTTGCAGATTATCTCAGAACTCTTTGCGTTGGATAAATCGGGAAGTTTTCACATGCGATTTGTGGTTCTTACCAATAACCTGTCTGAGCCACCTGACAGAAGTACAATAATTAGAGCTTCATGACATACACTCTGCTGTGCTGTTACAGGTGCCTGATAAATTTAGCTGATAGTTTTAAAAGCTGTGCTTCTCTAATTACCAAGTCTTCCTATAGTAGAGTTTAATTAATATTTGATAAAAAGTTCATGCTATAAATCAGCATATACTACAGATACTCAGTTTGGAAATGGATCCAGCATTTTAGTTGAGTTGACCATGTAGCTTCTTTTTAAGGCAAGAAGGACCTGATAACACGGCTGGACCTGTTCCATAAATTTGATACACTCATAATTGCATCATCATCACATGTCTCAATAGGCATCTTCTTACTGGTAAAAAGCTGGTAGGAGGAGATTGCAAGTAGAATAAATTTTCCAGGTGGGTCGCAAGTTTAGTATCTCTGGCTTAAAACATCTGCTTTGTCTACTTGCAGACCAGAAAATTCCACTTTTGTAAGTGCTGGGTTGGTAGTTGGTGTGTCAGAACTGAGGGAATAACTTGAGGTGGCAATCTGAAAGGGGATATATGCAATGCCAGTTATCTGATTATATTATTAAAGGCAAAAACTGGACAGAGGGTAAGACTTTCTTAAGAATGAATAAAACAAGAAAAGGCTGATTGATGTCCTGACCTCCCAGCCTCCTCCTCTATATCTTTGCTGCTATTAATGGCTCAGTTGTGTTTGTTGGCAATACTCAGTGTGATACTCAACACTTTCTTGGGATTTTTTTGTCACTCTTTCCTCTGCCTTCATCCTTGTTACCTAAAAATATGTCATTAATAAGGAAGTCCTGATGATTTTTAATGAGCAAAAGAACCAAAGTCACAAACTGGTTAATTACAGTATATTCTGCTAGTTTGTATGAGATTGAAGGTATACCATATATGAAAAAAACCCCACCACTTGGCGGCTTCCTTTTGCGGTTGATCCTTGTTCGCCTCTGGAGGAGAATGAAACAGTTTCACAAGCTAGTCAGTGTTTACATTTAAGTTTGAAAACGCATGTCAGAGGGCTTGGAGGAGTTTTAGAAAGTTTAATGAGAAGTGACTTACCCACATCTGTGAACCCCAAGCACAATTAGAACTTCCTAGTGAGGCTTTATGTAAAGGCATCTCAGGGTCAAATATTTTTGAACTTGGAAACAGTTTTGCAGTAGTTAGAAATGTATACAGATTTTGTGTTGTGTGTAGAGGTATACTTTAGAAGAAAGACCGTTAAATCATTTGCCTTTTCATATTCTGTTTGATAATTTGCATGCTTAAACAAGCCTTGAATGTGGTTCATCATACATGGTAATAATTAAATGGAACAGGAACATTATAGTATAGTATAAAAGCAACTTGGGAGTACAGTAAGTTTGGCTTTATACCAAAAAGTTCTTGATGAATACAGTCTTATGGCATGATGGATAATTGTATGGCAGAAAAAACATGGTACAATTTTGATGGGAATTAAGCAGATAGAAAACAGTTTATCTCTGAGTTGAGCTATGATTTATTCCAGTTGATACTTTCTTCTATTTTAAGTAATTAATTATACCAAGATGGAACACAACATGTTTGCATCCTAAAAAACATCCTTCTTAAGACATTTGATAGAAGAGATGAACAGGTAATGTAAAGGAAAACTATCAAGGATTAAATTTTCAGAAATGCATAATTTATTTTCCAAACTATTATCAATATTTCTGTCTCCTCAGTAGTTTGAAAAATAGTTTGAAAAATAGAACAAGAAGTTAAAATACAATCAGGACTTGGTTATTAATGTAGAACTGTAGTTAGGGACGTGGATTGAACCAACTGGTAACTCCCAGTTTCTAAATGCTCCAGTTATACTTGTTTGACCTTCAGTATTTATCCTGTTGATAAGCCAGTTTACAAATAAACAGCCTTTAAGACTCCCTTTGGGCTGCTGTATCATTGCCTTTTTTAACCTAACGAAACTTTGCTGTTGTCTTACAGATTATTATTAACCCAGATTTCTTTTTTTAAATGATAGGTTAGAAGTGAAGTACCCCTAACTCCCCCCCCCCAGCAAAAAGCCTACTCCAAAAACAGTTTTCAAACTAATTTGGTGATGTTTATTTTTCAGTTGGTCCCCCATCTGTGAGAGCATAGAGCAGATACACCCTTAACTTCCTGTAATTTTCTTCCTTTGAATTTGAAAGTTAAAGTGCTGATTCCACAAAAAAAGGGACATATTTTTGCCATGGTTTTTAGTGTAATAAAAAATATCGATTTTAAACATATTTTACTGCAATGTAGCTCCCTATTATAGCCCTATATTTAAGAAAAACATTTCTTTGTCTCTTGCAACTGGGCACTGACCAGTTTTACACCATTTTAAAAGTTGTTTATGAGCATGAGTTAAGTGCATTCTATTTATTTATTGGAAAAAAATCTTCCTTTTTTGATCTTTAGCCTTAAGTGATAAAAGTACTGGGCCAGATTTTCAGGAAAGCTCAGTAATTGGAGTGGCTGTGTGAGTATGGAAGGATCATTTCCCATAATGGATAGTGGGTCTAAAGACCAGTTAAATCTATCACAGTCAAGATTTTGTTTCTTAATGGTTTTTTTTATAGTGACCTTACCCTGCCATGTTTGACATTTGTCTCTACAGTAGTTCTGATTTTTTGACTACTTAAGGAAGCTGAATTTTAAAATATTTACATCCACCATATCCTTTCATAATTATGAACAATATCTGTTGTACTATTATGTTTGAGGCTTTTGGTTGCTTTTTTTTTTCCTTTCTCTGTTGTAAAAAAAATTCCAGATTCTGATCCATTCTAACAGCTTTTGAGTATAAGGGTCCAGATTTTATGATTAATTAAATTTTTATATTTTTTCCTTGGTGCAAGTGAGGCAAACTAGGAGAGGGTGTTTTTATTCTGCTTGTACAGCCTTGGACAATTGTTTAGAAGCTCTGGAGCTGAAGTTATGCAGATAAAAAATAACAGTGAGCTTTTAAGAGCATTAACTTGGATCAACTGTAGCTGTGAACAGGGCGTCCCTTTTCATAAAGAATAGATATTTGTCTATTCATTTATTGCAGTGACATGATCTTAAGGATGATCAGCACATCCAGTTCCTGTAGAAGCAGTGCTTGTGTGCACAGCTCGCGGTTTGAGAAGTGGACTGGTCACATGGAGAGGAGGTGGAGCAGGCATGTGCTCTGTGGTTAGCAAGGGCCAGCCAAGCCCTGGCCCAAACGGAAATCAGAGCGGTTGCAGTGTGCGGGGTGGATAACAAGGAAGGAAATGGTCTTGCATCTGCCTTCTAGTGTAACTGTTGGTCCTTTGCCACCTCTCTGGATGAGTTGGTTTCTATGATGTGGGTGGATTTAACCTTTTGCATCACTTACAATGATGACTCCTGTGGCACAGGAAAAGGCAGCAGAGGAGAAGTGTAAACCCAGCAGTTTTATACACTTCATTTTACAAACTCAATACCTTAGTGAAATTGAAAATTCTGATGCTGCTGGCAAGGGAAGTATGACAGCTTACAAGTTGCTGCAAATTATAGTGATGATTTTTTTTTGGTTTTTTTTCAGAGCTACTAAAACAGAAAAAGTCAATGTTACCAGATTTTATTTATTACACAAATCTGAAGTATTTTCCAAGTTTTTCCATTCATTTATACTCTTGAATTTAATGTTTAATTTATTGGAGTAGATATTAAGCATGCTTGTTGACATAAAACATGGGTGCTCAGAAAGTTTGTACAATAAAAAGAATTATCATTTTCAGGCATATGATTTCTTAGCATGCTAGGAGGACATACTTATTTTTGCTAATTCTTTGCATACATGTACCCTAATAATGTCAGAATGGAATAAACACAGTAGTAAGAATATTAATCTCAGGATTATGATTGTTATAAAATGGTAAAGACAAATTAAGACAAGCTCTTAGTGTTTAAAGAATGGTTCAAATTCTACTTAAAATACTGTTTTAATCTTTATCGCTTTGGAGGTTTTATTCTGCCACTAAAGACAAACTAAGTGTGCTGTCTATAAATAATTTAACTTGTTAAACTTGCAGAAAGTTTATTGGTTTATCTGTTGGACTACGGATTTGATGCCAGAATATACTACTAAAAACCCTTATGTGGGTTCAGTTGTATAAGACTGATTTGTATCAGCATAGCTCATAGTTACATTTTAATTACCTACAACTTTTATGCAAATATAGCCACATCTCTTCTAGAGAGCTGCCCTGCTGTGGTTACACTAAAATATGTACAAGAAGTCTGTGTAGCATAGCCTTTTCTTACCTCCAAATGGTTAGGCCTTGTGTAGCCTGTTGAACTGATGCTATAATGCAAGAGCTTTGAATTGATGTAATATATTCCAAATGCTTTTTTTTTCATCTTCCTTCTACTCTCTGTATCTAGGTGATCTCCTACTGTACGAGTATATAATAGGACAAAATGATAAGATTGATGGGGAATTCAGATCCTAAGCAATGCCTCTTAAGATGCATTCTTTTTTGTTTGTCTCTGTTGTTTGTCGGGACGTTGTTTGTGTTTAAATCAGACTGTAGCATGTTACACAAATGTTCTTTCCCCAGCCTAAGCACAAAGAGCACTAGATTTACTTGGTGTGCCTCTGTTTTGATTTTTGCCTCATCCGATGTTCATTTTCTTTATTCTCTTCTCCATCTGTCATTCCCTGTCCTTACTTAAGTATCTTTGCACCAGAACTGTGAATTCTCTAGAGCAAAAGTCCATATGCTTTGTTAAAAGCTAGTAAAACAGTCTGACTTTGTGTTTAATGTCACATAATGGTGATACTTTTTCTTGTACACCTTAAATGAAGCTTTGAACATGTGCCAGACCCTTCTGTGTAATTTCAGGGAACTTTGGCACTATATAGTCAGGTTTCATACTGTATTTTTTTCCTCTATGTGTCCTAAAGCTTTTTGTTGTTTTCCATGCAAACTTGTGGAATTGATTGTTACAGCTTTGACAGCATTCGGCAGCATTCACTTTCTCACTTGGTTCTCAGTTTCGTCTCTTCCCCCAAAGAATTTTATCTTTCCCCAATGCTTCACAAAAGAGCCACAAGTTCACCACACGCATAATTGCCCATTCATTTTGCAAGGAGCAAATTGCTTAGTAGTTTCTAATAAAGAGATTTAAATGTAACCACCCATGAGTGCAAGAAAGTAGCAGATTAATAATCATCTTCATATTCGGGAGAAACCAGGACCTCATCAGTTGAACACTCCATCTGTGGAATCAGTGTCTCGGGGAAAGAAGGTTGTTTGGTCATCAGGTTGGCAATTGCATTTAAACAGGTTTTAATGTTTCCAAGAGAAACCAGACTCTACAAGTCCACAGACCTCTGCTAAGCGATGCTAAACTAAACACACTCGTACTCTTCGACATGCTTCATTTAGAGCGCTGCCAGGCCAGGAAGGTATAACTGAACTCAGGCTCAGAAAAAGTGCTCTTACTGTCACAGCATTTACATCTGGAAAACTGCAAGGAAATTCTCAGCTTTATTACAATAGAAGCAAGAAAGGGAGATAGTGAAGTTGTTGGAGTGGACCTGAATATAGCATATGCTCCAGCCAGACAGTAAAGGGACGATGTTTAGCTTTATGCTTATTGTTGTTCTTTTCTTTCTGTGTATTTCCTGGGTTTTTACCCTAAATGAGAAAGGATTTCCCCCCCCCTCCCCAGTTTTGTCCCATAGGCAGCCAGTAAGCCTATGCTGTGCTCAGGAGGCAGTCTGGACAGCCTCCCCATGTTATGTTTCAGTCCTGCAAAACCGTCTGAGAATTATACTGGCAAGTACTCACTCCCCTTGTGATTAGTTCTTTAATTATTTCTGTTTCCACTCTTCTGCTCTTACTTATCTTGAAGAATAGCATCACTAATGAGTACTGCAGACAGGCCAATGCACCTATGCATTTCTGTTTTTCTTTACTTCTTTTCCTCTTGTAGCCAGGTATGATGACAATCTCAAATTGTAGTGTGGCCATGTCCCCAGAGTCTTATCCATATCTTTCATATACACACACTTCTATAAAAATAAATTAATACATAAATAAATCTGTGATTGGGAGGTAAAGATGAATTAGAAACTTACATTCAAATGCTTGCTGGTCTTGGAGCCCCTGATGGCTCACTTGGAAGAGCAGGAAGGTTGAATTTTCAAGTGACAGAGTTGCTGTTCTGTCCTCAAATGTGTTTCTTCTTTTAACTGAAACTCAAGTTACGTTGAATGTGTCTATTGGTATATCTGCATCCTCACCTCTTTGGGCGCAAAAGGTTCGATCTGAGATTTGTTGTGCTTGGCACGAATCAGTCGGAGCAATCGCAGCTATGTCTCGTGGAGGTAGCGACTACAGAGCCCACACCAGTGGACAGTTGCTCCATTTACCTACAGTATGTGAAAATGTTGTAATGTTACTTTAACTGCCAACGTTTTTTTGACCACCTGGTTTTAGAAGTTAACAGTCAGTGACATTAGCTTTTCCTACCTACCCTGAATTCCATTTTAATGGCATCTTTCAGAAGAATGTAAATCTTAACCTATGAGCAGAACAGGCTCTCTCTTAATCTTGGTGTCAGATTACACACGTTTAAAAAGAAAAGAAACAAACCCAACAACCTTTGGAGTCAGTAGGAGAGATTTTGTGTGTGTGTGTCATAAAATTATTCATAGATCTGCAGAGCAGATGTTGACAATTATAAAGAGAACAGAGGCCGGTCTGTGGTCAGCCAGCAAGCTCCATTTCACGTGGGTAGATCAAGGCTCAAGGCAGCAACTATTTCCTGTCAGCACGCTGGGCGTCAGTGATAGCAGTTTTTGTGGGCTATAGCCCAGCTAAATTATACAAAGTCACTTTTGTGAGGCCTTGGTTCTGTCTCTCAGCTGAAAGAGTAATGGTACTAGAAGGCTCAGTGTTCTGTTTTATAAGATCTGTGCCTTTTGATAGAAAATTGTGGGTTAAAATTTTTTTCTGGATTTTGTGTTTCTTTGCTAGATGTTTGCCTTCTCCTTTTTAGAAAGTGTAGAACAGCTGAGCCTTTCATTTCCTGCGGTGATTACCAGGGTGTCCTTTCACATTTTAATTCTTCTAGCTTGAAGCATATTTAAAGCACAATCCCCTCAAAATAT
>JANIJG010016834.1:17680-30847 GCA_024611175.1 Megaceryle torquata
GTACTTGAAGAAATCCACTGGGGGTTTTTGAAGAAGAGACATCCCCTCTTCTTTTTAAGATAATGAAGGGTCATCAATGAAGCCCTTGAATGCTACTGCTCCCCCCCCCCCCCTTTTTTTTTGATCTGAACCAAAGCTGTGTGAGTTTTGATGGTGTTTTTTATGAATGCAAACATATTAAGACAAGGTTGTTCAGTGTTTTGCTTACTTTTCAGGCTTTTCTTCCTTTAAGTTCCAAACCAGTGCTGTCTCTGTCCTTACAGCAGAATCAGTCTTTGACTAATACCATGGAAGAACTGGCTTTTTTTGTTTGTGTTTTAAAGTATACTTTTTAGTAGCTAGTATATTTACAAAAGACACAGAATATTATTATGCAGCTTAGAAGCAAGAAGGCTTAGGTTTTATTTGATGTTTTCTTTGCTGACAGTGCAACAATATGATTGTATTTTGTATGTTAGACAGAAAGTGCTATCCTATTGCTTGTTAACTTAAACAGGTGGTAGAATCTTTAAGCATTTAAAGGGAGACGTGCTTGCTTTTTTGCATCTTTTAGATCCACTACAAGATTGGGTTCTTTTTGTAAAACCAAATCAAAGAAAATACGTATTGCTACACGGATGTAACAATTCTGTCAGTTGTTTGGGAGAATTTTAAAGATGACATTCAACAATATAAATTGGTCACAATATGACAGCAACTAAAGGTGCTTATTTCTCTGGTGTTATGTTCTAAAATAATCAAAGCATCACTTTCAGACTTATTTAATCTTTCTTAAAAAACTTAAAAAAAAAAAAAATCTAGCATGCCCTAAATAGCTGGAGAAAAACAAAGAGTTCTTGAGGTTGCGCTGCAAACAAGCATGTGTTTCATAAGTTCAACAAATTCAACATGGAGGAGAACATTAAAAAAAAATAAATCTAATACATATTTTGCTAGAAAAGCCAAGTAGTCCTGTCATCTACTGATGCAGCAGAATTCCACTCTACTGTTCCTTTCCACCTGTTAGGAAAACACACCATGCTGTGTTTTAAAGATAGAGACCTGTTACTCTTCACTCAGTTAGGTGAAAGATTTTTAGAAATATTTTAATCTCAAAACATTTAAACCAATCCTTTTTTTCTCACAGGTTAATGTTCTATTTTCATTTAAGTCCTTGTCTGTATTTCAACAGTCTCTGATTTTGCTTCTGGCCTTCTTACCATGGATATCATCATACAACATGAGAGGTTACAATTACACTTAAGGAAAAAAAAATAAAGAAAATAAAAAAATATTATGATTTCTATAGAGCCAAGATACATTCTGTAGATTGCTTGTGGTCTTTAGAGAACCATACACAGCTCAGGGTAGTTCTGGGTCAGTGATTTTTCTATTTTGGTGGTGGAGGTGTATATACATATGCTCCAGTGCTTTTATATTGTGATTCCTTCTGTTTCCTTATAAGCCTTTGAGAAAGAAGCTGAGGGATGTTTGGCTAGAAGGCTGGAACTTTTATGTGAAGTTGACATAGTTAGGGCAGTAATAATGACTATTGATAGACAGCTCCCTGAAAAGGAAATGAAAATAACATTTATAAAACATGGCACTGTGTATTTCCAGAGGAATTAAGTGAGAGGCGGTGTGCAAGGTGAGGTAACCACAGGCAAATGTGCTTCTCTTTTTGTCATTGGGCTTTTCTGTTGTGTCTACTAGCTTTAAGCAGTAATAACAAAATGAGATTATGTTTATATTTTTCTGCCTCTTCATTGTGGGGAATTATGGGTAAATTTCAGTTTGCACTGTGCATTTTGTGTTTGACCCTTGGAAGTTTGTTTTGAAATGTGTCATTTCTAGGCATTCTGTTGGAGCAGATTTTTTTTGGTGAGAGCAGTTGTCACAGTATCCTGAGAGGCCTGTAGTGTTCCTGTTCTGTTCTTTCCAACTATGATGCCTTGCAAATTCATTCATTGGTTTTTAGCTTTTGATTTTATCTTTCTTTAATTTTCTTATAGAAGACATTAAGAAGAGGGAGTGACGTGTCATGCATTTGTTAACGAGTTTGTTCTGCTTCATATGCATAATTTTTGAAAGCCCAGAATTTCTAATTAAATAAACCGTTGTGCAGGAAATAGACTTAAAAATGAGGGAAAATAGGACTAGAAGATTTGAACCTAAATATATAAAAAGATCATAAATTTTTTCAGAAATAATTGAACTGATTGCAAGATATGATGAGAAAATAACCACTGTGAACTAAGGCTGTCAGATGCTGGGGGAGATTCTGCTGGAGAAAAACAACCTATAAGGATATGAAGAAAAAGCAGACTGCTTACTTGCTTTGTTATTCTTTCAGAACATAGGCTGGAATAGGACTTCTGGGCAGAAAAAGGTTTAAACCTAAAGGAAATTTGCATCCTTAACTACAAGTATTTGATGAAGTTGTTTGGCATAAAGAGCTCAATTCTTTTACAAAGTTCATAACTTAAAATATGACTTAAGTGAACAATTTGTTAAAATATTTTTTTTTTAGTTTAGTTGAGGAGGGGGTGATGGTCTCTAGAGAAGGAATCATACTCTTCAACAACACAAGAGCAGTGCTTACAATTTAATAGTTATATGTATAAGTATTCACCATGCAGCTTTATGTTCTTGTTCTTGGGCTTTCTCATGTCAGATCCCTGCATTTCAGTGTCAAAGAAATGTTAGCAAACATCAGTACGTTCCATTGTATGGTTGATTTATATGTCCCATCATGGCCAAAGTAAAGAATGAACTGAAACCAGAATCCAGTGCCATCTAGACTTTGGATGTGGTTCTCAGATTGGAGATCCGTGTTGCCAAAAAAAAAAAAAAAAAAAAAAAAAAAAAAAAATCTTGCAATAAATTAAAAACCACACTCTATAATTCACTAGCTATTGTGTGATTATACAGAATATACAGAAGCTGGCTGGACACTTAGACTGGGAAAAGCCAACAAGAATTTTTCCTTGTGAGGTCTTTCCAAATGCTTCCTTCAGCTGCTGCTGTAACAATAAATAAATGCAGGACAATAAAAACAAAGAATAAAATGACTGAGCCTAAACCCATTAATTACAAGATTTATATAACCAGGTAAGTGTTCAGAGAGAAGGATCATAAAAAAAAATCACTTACTTTTTACTAAAAGTGCTCTATAATACGTATAATATAATCTGTTTGGGAAATAATGAAATGTAATCTCTTACTGAGAAATGTATGTGATAAATCTTCAGAAAATAGTAAGCTACTGTACATAGGAAGAGTACAGTCTGTGCTTTCAGGGCATTTCCCAAGATAAATTTACCTCATGAATAAGGCCTTTAGTTGTTAACTGTTGAAAGGAATCTAAAATAGAAGACACATAGGGTTTTCCAAGTTGAAAACGACATCAGGGAGTTCATTATTATGCACGCACATAAGATCAGGGTCTCTATGGGTTAGTACTATGTCAGCATTTTTCATAGAGTAATATTTATTCTTTAATTCTGTCAGCTGCATAAACTTAAAGCAAATCTAAAGATGGGGTGAATTTTAACACCAGGGGGAAGTGGTTCTTTTTTAGGTGATTTTTTTTTTTTTTTTTTTTTTTTTTGCTGGTGAAGTGAACAGTCAGCCTTACACTCCACTAGCTTCTCGGAAAAGAAAGAACAAAATCCAGCATATGAACGTGGTTATCAGCAGTGAATGTTGTCCACCTTTTGGCCACAGCACTAATTATGAGACAGGTCAAGAATTTATTTCTGATATTGACATCAATCCAGTTACCATACAATATACAGTGAAACATGAAGTGTGCACAAGAATTTTGTTTGAAGATCATCTGTTCTTTACTGTCCAACAGAAAACAAATACTAGTGGCTGGAAGATGGTTATGTGACTCATTTGGGGGCTAAAATAAGCCAATGACTCTATGGTTTTTTTAACTTTGCACAGAAGTGCCTGAATTTAACCGGTTTTATGTCTTACATTATAACAGAGCTGTTATTTCACCACTTCAGGATCCAAGAGAAAAAGAACAATGCATGTGGTATTTGAGCAAAGTACTTGTTTGTCTACTGGGAAAAAAAAAGAGAATTTTTTCAGCTCATTGTCAAAACCTTTACGTCTGGCATAAAGTTTATTTTTAAAAATACATTGTTTTAATTTAAACCCTGTTATTCTCATCCCATGGCCTTGAATTGTTGATTTTTATCCTTCTAGTCAGCTGTTACTTTTTCAAGTATCTTTTTCTAATAATTGCTTGAGTTACAGTCAGTCAAGGGATACTTGGACTATGTTGTACCCACTAGTAAATTGAAGTTCTATATGGATTCACAGATTTGACCTTCATTGTGCACTTTGCCTAAATTGAATGTATTTACTCTTGGAAATGAGAACATAACACTTGGAGTCGTAATACAAAGGTGCATGACTTGAACCATCACAGGATTGATCTCTAAAAATAGTGGAAACTTGATGAAAGCAGGATGCATATTTCAGTCTCCTAATTAACCACTTCTTAGGTTCTGGATATGCTTTTTTCGGTGGCTGTTTCAAGGAATTAACCATCATTGAAGGTCGGTATTGTTGAACCTGGCTTATTGGTTTCCAAGAACATCAGGACAGACAAGTTTGTCATGATACTGTGTCATGATTGAATGGGGTATTTTTTTAACTACGTCAAGCTCATATCCACCAATGAAGACCATATAAAGGTTTATATGCACCACTCTGTTTGGGCTGAAATGTTTGGATTGTTTGCTTGAGTTTGGAGTCACTGAACACGAATAGCAGTGTATTACGTAAGACAGCATGACACAGTCATTTGCAAAATTGTAAGAATATGTTGGATAATACTTGAAGCCCTGGAATAACTGGGACTGTAGAAAGTCACCTTGGTAACATAATGTTAAGCAAAATTTTACAGAAGAAACATCACAATTTTTTCAAAATTTTCAAATTTTTACTTCATTTATGTCTAGTATCTAGAATTTCTGAGAACTTGCTTACTGTCACCTAAGTGCTGTCTGAACACTCGTGTCTGTTCTCTGAAGCTTGAGCTACAATGTAATGTAGTCTGTGACATCAGAACTGCTTTCAACTATGCTTTTGAATATAACTGAAATCAGAGCATGAAAATGGTTGGGTTTTTATTAACTTTTCTCAAGCTGGAACTGAGCTCCTTTAAAGGACTATTTGAGTAATTAGTTCATTTTGGCAGGTAAGCCAGCAGTCTGACAGAAAGATAGTTTGGTAGAGAATCCTGGTGTGCACGCTCACACTGAGTGTGTCCATCACCTATCATAAGGGACTGGAAAGCTTTTCTTCTGCAACATCTATAGAGGTGAGGTGTAACTGCTTGGTGATTTTCGTTTGAGTGTGAATTTGTTGGTTACCATTGAAGAATATCTCACCCACCTCTGAGTCAGAAAAACCTACCTTTTGATTTTTCCATCTGTGTAGTGTTTTCCCTTGTCTGCTTTGATGCTTTTTCTCAAGGTCTTCTATTTTTATCCTTTAATCTGAGCATCAAGATCTACATTTAGATTTGTATTCTTGGTGCTTGTAATGTCTGGAATATGGCCAAGAGAGAAGTCCTACTGCAATTGCTCTTGCAGTTTTTAATGATTCTCAACTTCAAGTTTCATCACTTGCTCAAGTAAGAAGCTAGAGCCAGCCTAGCCATAGGATCAAGCACTGGCTAACCAAATTCCAGCCTTGTTAGATTCAAAGACATCTGCCGTGGATTTACTCCAGGAAAGTCCAGTAAAGGAGCCTTTGCAGCTGAACATGCATCCCATTTGGGATGAGACTCTGGTGGGCATCAGGCCTTCTGTGCAAATAAGTTCAAGCCTCTGGGAAAGACCTCCACACTGAAAGAAAAGTGCCTGAATTAGGAACAGATTACATCTTTCACTCTCTAAGGACTCCCATACCGCTCTGCTGGTGGTATCCAGGAGGGGAGTGTTCTGCTCTTTCATTGCCTTCCTCAGTCTGCACGTTCCTGCAGTTGGTTTTTGTGACATCTTTCAGCCAGCACTCACGATTGCAGCGCTTCCAGATTTTTAATTTCTGCCCTGTCTCCTCGTTTTCCAGAGAAAACGAATACTATGATGAGATCTGTAGCAAAAGCAAAACTGAGACTAGAATGAAACCTCCACTTGGCTTGCTTGGTTTATTTTATATATGGGATTAAAATATGATCAATCTGATCTGGGCTGAAGTATTATATAACTGCCAGATTAGCCCAACTGTTTACTTAGAGCACCCACTGTCCAGCTGTATATGAAGTAAAAAAAAATAGAATATGTGAGCAGTAAGTCCTTTGCTGTTTACAGCTGAACAGCTTTGATGTACAGTATTGTTTTTCATTTCATTAAGTAGTACTGTCTTTGTAGAGAGCTACTGAGAATGGCCCTTATTGTGGGAGCCATCTCCTCCCCCATTATGGCTCACAGACTAATATTTAACAGGCAATATTTAATGGTATCAGAAAGTAAGTGGCTGCTCCCTCTGTGTATACTACAGAGCAGACAACATCGTCATGTCCACTGCTGGTTTTGTGTTAGAACCTTTATGATTATGTTGTTGATGCTGTTGCATTACCTATTAAAATTGTGAAAATAAGAAAACTGCATAGAAGATTTCTAGTTAATAGTGATACTGGAAGTAATAGAAAACATGATCAACTGTCCTTTATTTGTACACAGTTGTGAAGCAAAGCTGTGTGTGTTCACTTCTGTCCTTTGTTAGTCTAAACAAAGCAGCAATGGCATTTTTATATTTTACCAAAGCATCATTCAGCATAAAGGTTGTCTTAAAAGAAATACCTACTTCAAATTCAGTAAAATCTTGTATTTAAATGTGCTTCACTGTATTTTTAAGCTGTGGTTCTTTTGACATGTTATTTTACATAAGTCCTACCCTCTCTCCTTTCTTCACAATCCCACCCATTTCCTTGCTGGTACAAGGGTTTAACTGAATTCTTAATGAGCCAGTTCAGCTCTTTACAAAGAAAGGGAAAAAGAAAAAAGTTTTCCTGTTTGTTTAATGTACTGAACTACTTCATCCAGGTGTGGAGGAGCACCTGTGCTGGCACAATGGAGGGAGGAGGCTGAGGCAAGGCAGTTGGTAACTTAGATTGGTATAAGGGTCACAGCCTAAGGTTCCTTAAGAGCTGCTGAGCTTGTCTAAAGAATCTTTGTCACCCAAAAAACCTGACTGCCAGCCTGGCACCTTCTCTTGAGCCATTTCTGGTGCTTGTCGCCTTCTGAATGAGCCCATTTAGCCTTCTAGTCAGGTAGAAAATAAAGAGAAAAAAAAAAAAATAAATTTTTTTTTAGCAAGCTGAATTGACTTGCTGAGTGCTCAAACAGCAGGACCCTAGCAAAGGAAATAGTGGGGAATGTGTGGCCAGGAGGGAGAAAGCAGCAGATCCTCTTCGTAACCACAGTGGTGTTGCAGTTACGTCAGCTTGGTCTTGCAGAGCTTCACATTCGTGGTGCAGCTACACAATGCAGCAGAGCTGATCTCATGGCTTACTGCCACCAGAAAATTCAGCCAAGCTCCTCCCTCTCTCTTCCTCTCACTTCCTTTTTTTCTCATTTGGTGGTATCCTTTTTTGCCAGCTTAGCAAGTGGAATCAGTTCATCATATAGCTGAAGGAGTGCCAAAACCAGTGCAAGAGGTTTGAGGCCAGGGAGGGATGGTGGTCATGGGGAATATGGGGCCACCTCTTCCCCTTTTGGCTATGGATCGGTGCTGTTGAACTCATCGTGCAGCACTTTAAGTCAAAAGGGAGAGGTAACAACCTGACAGGAGTTATTTGCTTATCCAAATTTCACTCCCCTTTGTCTTGATGAGTAGTCAAACTGTCTTAGAATTTCTTCATCGCCTTAATATGTTGTCTTCCTTTCTCATGTCACCAGTCCACTCACCCTTGCGCTTCAACATGGTTTTCAGAACTTACACTTGCCCTAGATGTAGATATCCCAGAAAGAGAATAAAACAATGTTATTACACTTGAACACTGCAATTTATATGACATATTGTCTATGCACATTATTTTAAAGCAGAAATGGCAGAGAAGATTAAATATTTGATGCCTAGACCTATGACTATGACTTATGGAAAGTTCTGCTTTTCTTTTAGCATTGTATTACTGATGTGTGGGTGGAGCAGTTGGGTGAAGGGTAATCTTGATATTTGAAGTATTTTCAGATGAAAACTTAAAAGTGATATTTATAGAAAAGAGTTTAAGGCAAGATAACATCCTTATTTTAAAAAAGAAAACCTGTACATTTCAGCTTCCTGTTTAAAAAGACAGTCTGGCAAAGCTGAACGAGGGATTTAGCTGGGGAGGAGCATTGTGGTGATGGTGACTTTTCTAACGGGCTGTTTATACAGTGAAGTACCAGCCAAAAAATTACTGGCAATTGTATATATGATTCAGAAGAACACAGGGGAATAGGTCTTGTACACCCAGTCTTGTATAGACAGTAACTGATAATGGTTTTTAAAGTCTTTTTAAAATATCATTAATATTTTGTAGGTTAACAAAGCCAGTTATGCTACAAAAGTCTTGGCTGAGTCTCTGCTTAGATAAGAGGTTTTTCTGCAGTGCCAGCTGTTTTCCTCTAGCTTCACTTTCATCATCACACTGCTCTAAAGGAATAAATGAACATCCCCTTCCTAAAGCAAGAGGAGCAGTATAATATATGCACAAAATCCTAATCATCGTGGTAAATGTGTATTTGCAGTTTTGCCAGTAGGGGAATTTAAGGATTTTCCACAACTGAGGCATTGTATTAAGTAGTTAATAATTTTAAAAAGCATTTTAACAATGGTGTGTGTGGATATCAGCCCTTTTTCAGACATAGCTGAAAAAAAAAAGGAAGTTGGGGATCAGACTCTAATGAAATGAAGCAATCCTTGCCTTTCTAGTCTATGGAATTTTAATTTGCTTGTTTAGAAAGCATACCGGTGGTTATAGCAGCATGCATTTAAAAGCACTTTAAAATCACCAGGGCATCTAAGGAATTTGAGACACCTGTAGGCCTTGAATAATACTAATTGATATCTGTGAAGACTTTATGAAATCCACACAAAAGATAGAATTTTGAGTGGCTTAGACCTTTATTTACAATTCAATACGGACTAGAAGTTGCTGAAGCCTCTCTCCTCCCTCCAGTCTCTCCCCTTTAACCTCTGAATTACTGAACTGGATGGAAATGTATCAGTCAATTAAACGTTGCTGTAAGCTTCAAAGGCTCTAACATAAGTTAGAGCTGCACATCTAAGTACCTTAGAGCTTTTCTACTTTCTTAGACCTCTTCAAAAATCAAAAGCAAATTATATTTCTACTTGTATCCAGGATAGTACCGAGCCTGGTGTTAAGATTTAAAAAATAAAAAATTACTGCAGGAGCTGCAATTTTTCACCTGCAAGCACTGGGTATTTTTCAGATCTTTCCCTGTACATATGTACATATGCATCATTTGAGTTGTACCTCAAAAATGTGGAATATTAGTGGGCTTATAAGCAGTACTAAGAAAATAAGCATTTATAATGTTTTCATTCAGGTGGAATAGCATGAAAAATAGAAAAACAAACCCTAACAGGATGCTGTGCACTATAGATGGTGATAGGAAGATATTAAAGCACTGGCAAGAGAAAAGAATTTCAATTACCCACTTCTATTATGGAAGCTTTAAACATTGATGCTGTGTGTGTCATCTCAAAACACTGATTATTGGTAAGTAGTCCTTGTTGTATTTTTTGCATTAGGCAAGATAATGCATTTTCCTTTTGTGCATATGCTGCAGAGGACAAAACCAAATATGTGGATATGTGGTTCTGGTTTACTGTCTTTTGAACAGCATTAAATCTTTCTTCTAGTTATGTTGTGCAGGCAGTATCAGAATTATTGGGCGTGTTTATTCTGCTATAGAACCTTTGGGTATTTTCAGTGAATGGAATGAGTCCTACACCTGGGGAGTAATAACCCCCTGCACCAGTACAGGTTAGGGGTAGACATGCTGGAAAGTAGCTTCATGGAGAAAGACCTTGGAGTCCTGGAGGACAGTGTTATCCATAGGACAGCAATGTGCACTTGTGGCCGAGAAGTCCAGTGGCATCCTGGGATGCATGAAGATAGTTGTGTCCAGAAGGCTGAGGGAGGTTCTCTTCCCCCTCTACACTGCACTAGTGAGACCACCTCCAGAGTATTGTGTCCAGTTCTGGTCCCTCTTTTTGAAGAGGGACAGGGAAATACTAGAGAGAGTCCAACAGAGGCTACAAGGATGGTTAAGGGATTGGAACATCTCTGTGCCGAGGAAATGCTGAGAGACCTGGGACTCTATTTAGCCAGGAGAAGAGAAGACTGAGAGGGGATCTTATCAATGGTTACAAATAACTGAAGGGTGGGTGCCAGTTGAAGGGGCCAGTCTCTTTTCAGTTGTGCCCTGTGATAGGACAAGATGTAATGGTCACAAACTGGAACACAAGAAGCTCCACCTCAACATGAGGAAAAACTTCTTTACTGTGTGGGTGATGGAGCCTGTGAACTTACCTTCTCTAGAGACTTTCAGAACCCACCTGGATCTGTTCCTGTGTGACCTGCCCAAGGTGATTCTGGTCTGGCAAGGGGGTTGGACTTGATGATCTCCAGAGGTCCCTTCCAAACCCTACCATTCCATGATTTCTTATTTTTACATATTCCAACTGGTGTTTCTGTGACTGTAGCTGTGTAGAATCCAAAGCCAGGTCTTAAGAATCTGGCAGTTGGGTTTTCTAATGTCCTCCTTGTACCTCATTCCAGTAAGAAGGTGGATAGCTCTTTATTTCATGGTCTATTCAGCATTGAAGTTGTTAATGTGACGTAGCTGACCTGGGCTGTTAGCATGAATGTGAGAAAGAATGGCTATATAGGCTTTCACTGGGTAGTACAGGAAAGTTCTGTATGGATTTTAAAATAGTAATTCATTCTGTAAATACCCTTAGAAGTCTTGTTTGACGGTTCATTGTTTAAATTCTTTAACAGAAGATTGATCCTATATAAGGTTTCCAGCAAAGCTCTTTTCCTACTGGATTTGCGTGGTCATTTTAATATCATCACAGCTTGCAATGCCTCAGTATTCAGTATTAAAAACACTAAGAACTTCCTGAAAATGCATAACTCTGCTCTAGGCAGGACTGTTTTAATCTGAGCTGACTCCAGTTTTGTATTGGGTAAGACAGTGGGGCCAAATCTGATTTCCTTCCAGTAAAGTGTAGCAGATGAATTGAACAGAATACTTCCTTGTTGTTCAGGGTTCCCTCTTTTGGGAGGGTTCTCTCTTTTTGTTATAGAGAAAATTGAAGGTGGATTAAAGCAAGACTTAGGGCTCCAGCTGAGAAGCATGAGGATTCACTGTATGTGAATCCAAGGTCAAAGGACTTACCTGTCAGAAAATGTGGTCAAGGGGAGAAAATGTCTTTCGTGTGTTAGTGGTGCTGGTAGATTTCTGTTGTATCTGAGATTGATTTAGGCTCGTGACCAGGGGGTCATGTCTCTTCCTACTGATTAAACTGGATGTAATAATGTTAACATTTCTGTGACAAGCTTAAAAGGCTGTTAGATGAAAATGGATCATGTTTTCAGCTGGTAATGGTTTGTATGGCTGCCTAGATGAACCCAAGATATCAGAAAGATAACTGAGCAGATGAGTGCACAGCTCAGTGTCATTGAATTTTCGCTGTGGGATTTTTTTGTTTGCTTGAACGTGCCTTGAGTGAAGACAAAGAGTGGACTTATGCAGGCTCCCCATTATTATTTCAAATAGTTTATCCAAATTTTCAGGTGGGTGAAGCTGATTATTTGTTGTTGACAGAAGGTCTGTGTAGGGAACTTGTCCTAACAAGCAGTAATTGTGTGATTAGGAGAGTTTAATAAAGAAAAGGAATTCTAATTCATTCGTAGTATTTGGTACGTTGACAGTTAATGTCATTTTCATTGAATGAAATCTATCAGTGACACTTATATTTTCAAGTTATTTGGAAGTGCTGGTTTTCTGAAGCTCTTTTGTTCGCATCTAGGACCAAAGTTAAAACCTGTAGAAATTGGAAAATATTCTTCAAAAGAAGTAGAAAGCTAGTTTTATATATTCTTATTCCAGCAGTTACTAAAAGTCTGGTTTTTATGATGTACTTTTTATTAGCGTATTAATACAGGTATATTAATTCCAGATGCTTTAGTCTGGTATAGTTTAAGTTTGAAAGTGATTGAGCCTTACTTGCCACTTACTGTTAGGAGTGGCGTTAAGAGCAAATGCTGTTTATCTGCCCTAATTCTGCACTTTGTGTTCATTGCCTGGTTTATGTCCAGGCAGATTAGTTGACTTACAAATGTATGGGAGGGGAAACTTCTACATGTTTTTTGAAACAAGAAGGACGGCAAACAGCTGAACTGTTGGGTAGTTTTCCTGAGGGATAAGTAGTTTTTTCTAGCGTGCTGTAGAAAAACAAATACATTCAAAAATGCCTCAAAATCTTGGCAGCATCTGCTGGTAGTATGGCCTGTACCTCACAGGAGAGTTTCTGCTAACAAAGACGAGGTACAAGATGCTGGCTTTTGACATGGCTTAACTGTTCCTGTTACCTTCTTCAGGGCACATGGATCTTCACTGCAGCTCCTCCAACAAAAACAGTGGAGTAGATGCCAGTAGACGGTGAACTGGGAATACAACTTCTTCACCTTAGAAAATAGATTTCAATAACTAAGCCTCCTAATGTTTCCACCTGTTTATTAGGAATAAAGCTCCAGTGTGATGTCTGTGTTCCATCATTCTAATTATTCTGCTAATGGAAGTCAGAGGTTTGCAAAGCTCCAAGTGCAGAGATCTGAAAAAGTATCTGGTCAAAGCAGTATCCATAAATATGCAAGTACTGAGAGAGTAGAAGTAGATAAAATGTTTCTGCACCTTAAATCCTTCTTGACTACTCAGCTGACTTAGTAGGGTTTTCACAGACTTAGCTGAGTAGAAGCATAGTGCTCTGTTCACTTTCCAGGCTTTCCTTATTTTTCTAAAGATCCTCCACTTTTTTTTTTTTTTCACTCCCACCTTTGTGTTGGTTGCTTGAGTCTTCCTTGTATTTTCTTTGATAGTGGCACTTTTGAAAGCCGGAAGGTTATAACCAGATCCTTTTTTTCCA
>JANIJG010016834.1:30947-43501 GCA_024611175.1 Megaceryle torquata
AGGGACGGAATAGGCTGTCTTACAAGATACTGATGTTTCAAGCCAAGGACTCACTGAGAGTGGGGAAGGTTAAAAAACACCCACCCCCCCCAAACCAAATAAAGAACCCCCTCCTTGCCCCCCCAAAAAAACAACCCCAGAAAAACAGCCAACAAACAAAAGTAAAAAACCACACCAACCAAAAAAACCCCATCAATAACTGTAGACATTAACATCACAGAAATTCAGATACTTTGTAGTATGATTAGACTGTAGAATTATATAGGCTCTTTTGCTGAGAAATAATTTGTATTTGGAAAAGGTCTTTTTTTGAAAGTTTCAGAGTTACTGAATGAAACTTGCCAGCACTAATTTATTTACATTCACAGATACATGACAAATATAACTTGCTTTATTCATACATTACTTTTCTCTCCTTTGGAGAGAACAATAAAGAGCTCCAGAAATCTTCTATTATTTTGGAAGGGAACAATAAAAAATAAAACTCACAATATACAATATGTCTCTTAGAAAATGTTTGTTTAGGAAGAGAAAAATTGAGATTACTTGAAGCTTAAAAATGCTAACACATGTATTCTAGATTTTATAAGGCAGAAACTAAAACATTGCTAAAATATGGATTTAACCAATACAGATGTGGTTAATAGTCCACTATCTTTATGGGTTTTTTTGTTTATGTCTGTGTAAGACCATTATTTGCCTATTCAAAAGTAATCGTCTGATCCAGATAATAAAATTATGGATCTGTAATTGTTCTCTCTGCCTCCATATGGGGACGTATTCCATGAAATTAAGTTAATGAGGTTTTTTGGCTGAAGTCTATTTTTTGGTCAGGCATATAAATTAGCTGTCAAAATTGAGCATTTTCATTTTGACAGGAAATTATTTTTCTTGTAGTGAAACATAATTTACGATATAAATACATGATGAATCAGGCATTGTAATGCAGATGACCCAGTGGCCCTGAATGCTTTCTGAAGTTTGGAGTTGAATACTGGTTCATAACAGTTCTTCTTTAAAAAAGGGAGGGGAGAAGAGAGAACTGGGGAGAAATTCCCACAGCTCAAAATATTTCTAAAGCTCCTAACAAAGCAGCTTTAACTCGCTGTATAAAGCTTTCTCTAAGCAACTTGGTGGGTCTGGCGTAAGTATCAACTTTGAACAAGATTTTCATTTCTAATCACTTTTCCTGTCTCAATACTGAATTATGTTCAGAGTTTTCAGATCATGCTTGCCACAGTGTGACACAGGGAAGCTGCCAAAACCTACAGCCTACAATCCTAACTCAGTATTGATTAGCAAGAGAAGGCATATTCCTGCCCTGCACAGAGCTGCCTTTCAACCATTTGTGTCAGGGTTGCACAACAGAGGTAAACTGCTTGCCTTGTTTCTCAAAGTGATACTCCATCAAAGCATTCCAAGTCTCTTTTTAGGCCCTATTCTTGTATCACAGACTTTTGTCATAGGATTGGAAATATATGGAGATGAATACAAATGCTGCAAACAGAAAGTATAATTTTGGAACATGAGGTGCACGCTTTTATCATGGCCTTTTCTGTCACAAGTGTATTCCTGAAGCATTTATTATAAAATAATTAAAAAAAAAAGGCACCTGACTGACATGCAGCAGGACTGCTTGTAAGTGAAAATACTTACTTGTGGGCACCAGATCTTTATACTTGAAATCTCGTGGTATCAGCTTGGAATGGGATTTCAGCAATTTTGTCTTGTACTGCAGATGTATTACATGTACATCTTTATGGTTAGACCCACATTTCTCACATGGGTCCATTTTACTGTTGCCTATTTGTTACATAATAAGGTGATATGTGCAGAATAATGTTGCATTGTGCATAAGATTATGTAACCTTATGCATGTTTGTTTTAGGAAGTCAGTCAGGTGGTTTGAAGGACAAAATGGAATTCTCCAATGCAGGAGACTTGTGCAGCTTTTAAAAAGATAGAAGGAACTGTTTCCTGCTCCTGTAATATGGCCACATAAAGCAAGTTTTTACACAGAAACCCTTCAAAAAATGAAAATCAATATGCATCCAGAAATAAGAAGCTTTTGACTGTCTAAGGCATATTTTAGTAACTTTGTGAGTCCTGTTTTCTTTCAGGCCGTTGTGACTGTCTGAATTGTACTGGTGCTTATTTCTTCCACGTTGTTCTGATTTCTAGCTGAGACTTCAGTGACTTATTTCTATAGTTTATTTAACCACCTGATTTACTTATAGATGAAGTTTGTATTCCAAAAGGTACCCACATAAACAAGATTGTGGCCCTTGCTTCAGTTGTTATTTCCTGGAAGGGTTTTACAAAATGTATTTGATTAAAAATTACTTAAGTCATTAACATAACTCATAACATTAATGTTTACTTTCTTAGAAGTGCAAGACAAGAAGCAATAGAAGCCTTTTTCCCATTAGGATTTACTATCCATCTTTTCTGTATACCTCTGGAGTCATGTGCAAGTATTAACTCTTGAAAAGAGTTGAAAAAAGGCATAAGTATTGGAAATGAATTATAAAAACTGTCAGCTTTTCTGTGTGTCTTTTTTCAAAGTATTAGGTACTGATCGCTGGAAAAGCCTGGTTAATCTGCTGAGTGAGATCAAAAGCAAAAATAAACTTCAGCTCAATTTAGTGTCGCCTGAGATTTATGGATCCTGTGCTGCTCATTTGGCTCGTGTCTGTTTTTAACCTGTAATTCTAGGATTTGGCAAGCTATTTGCTCCATAGAGGTCTGCTTGCTGTCTGGTGAAACATAATTTGGGCAGCAAGGTAGATGAAAAACTACAAGTTCAATTTCCCTTTTTCAGTGTCCTCCCTATACAAAATTATTTATAAATAAGACACAGTGAATGAAGTCCACCTCAAACTGGAAGAGCTCTGAAATGTAGTGAGTGTCCTCTGTGTAGTATTAGTATGTGTAGTTTTGTTTTCTCCTCCTATGGAAAGAGCACTGGCTCAATTACACGCGGGTGTGTTTTGAGTTGAAGGCTCTCGTTACAGAAGATCTTGTAGTGAGAGCCTGTGTTTCGGAGCACAACACGCTTGGTGCGCAGCTGCTCTCTATGCAGTAACTGACAGTTCTTATAGCCCAATTGTTACACTGCTGTTTCCTGGAAGAGGCAGATTGGGTTCACCAGATTAATCCTTAAACATGTGGTCCATATTCAAATATGAAATGAGGCGTAACTGTGAACAAGCTTTATGTTTGCTTGGATTTATTTTGGTATATGTCAAATATATATATATTCCATGCAAGTGCATCCCCTGGGTTCTTTCACTAAGTTGCTACTGTGACCCTTTCTGTCAGACCAATGGCTCAGGTCCTCTCACTAGAAATGTGGCGGTGATAGTGTTGTCGTAGACTGGGCTAAACCTTAAACTTCAAGCAGGTTTTGTCAACAGGCAATGTTTATGAAAAGATAAAAAGTGTTTGACTGTTTTCCTTACTCGTCTGTTGTTTCTGCTTTCTGTGAATCATAAACTTTCAGAGAAAAAAGAAAATAATGGTGAGGAAGTAAATTTTGATTAATGATTGAAATGATTCTCTCCATTTTCCCAGTATTATATGAAATTGGTAAAAGGCATTTTTATGATATATTCTAATAGCCTCTACAGCTCAGCAAAGTATGAGAAAATGTATTCAAATTAATTTACATTTATCTATTTGATGTGGGGTGATTTAGGAAGTTCATCTGCAGTTTTATTAACTGTAGATTAAATTAAAACCAAATCCACATGTTTTAGTCTGTAAATGCAGACATTTATAAAACAAATTGATAGATCATGTTACTTATGTTTTGCTTTAAGATGACTTCATGTGAATTAGACTCAACTGTGGAGTTAGGAGACGTGTTAGAACATGTTGAAAGGTATTAGCCTTAACACAACATCACCTCTTGAGTAGATGGGCAGACTTTGGGGTCTTGTGAGTTGTTTCTGTTATGGGATAAGCTGATGAAAGCAGCAGATATTTCTTGTCTTAGTTTAGTTCCTTTAACCGTGCAAAATCTGATATGTTTTTTTCCTGAATAAAGCATAAAGGAAGCAAGGGTAAGCAATTTCTTTTCTCACTGTTCCCAGCTTTGTACGTTTTTCTTGCACCCTTTTGCAGTCTTCTGCAGCTTTTGGGTCTTGCCCAAGGGCCTTCTTGCCCAAGGGCCTTCTGCAGGGTGCTTTTATTTCCATCATCTTCCCCCTCCCCTCCACTTCTCTCCTCTCTTCCCCTATTGCTTTGGTTACCTATTCCCTACTGAAACTTGATTATAGTTTGGGTTTGCTGCATCCAGGTCAGGTCCTGTGGTCACCTTGAGAGAGATTTCAGCAGTCTGTACCTGAATGGTGTCTGGGCATTCTTGGTGTGGAATGTCTGCACAGGAGGCTGACAGCACATCTAGCAGCTGAGCTGAATTTTAATCTTCCTTTATCTTTCAATCTTTCTTTTGTTATTCTGCTTGTGATTATTTTTCTTTTCCCTCAGAGGACACTGATGTTTCACCTTCTCAAACACAAAAAGAAAATTTATATTCTGTTTCCTAGTGACTCTCTTTGATCAGAAGATTGTGTTAACAATTTCTCTTTTAGTTTAAGACCAAGAGAAAAATGCCCAAGGGTGACATAAATCATCTGTGAGTTTGAAGAGACTTTCTTTTAAAGAAAGAATTTTCTCTTTACAGGATTGAAACTTGTGATCTGTCATCAGATCTTGAGTTACTTATTTGAGATTTTAGCACCATTCTATCTTCTGCTCAATTTAGGGGAAGCTATTTTCTCCTCTTAACTGAGGTCTAAATGTAGCCAAGCTTTTAATTTTTAGATAAACAATTTAAAGGTGCATGGTTTTGCTCACTGATAGCAACTACTGACAAAATAACTTCAAATATTTGCAAATACTCAGAAGCACAATGGCTTAAGGAGATTGCTTGATTTTACTGACAGAATGCACAAGGTCTTTCTTTAGAAAACTTTTTAAAAGTACAGATCAAGGTATATTGGGTCTGGCTGGGGTGCAGTTCACTTTCTCCAGAGCAGCCCTCAGCTCTGTGTTGGTAGCCAGAAGGGTGTTGATAGCACATCACTGGTTTGTCTACTGCGCTCACACCCCATCAAGGCTGTCTTGACAACAATCAGTACCACCACCAGTAAGCTGCGGTGGGCAAGATCTTGACAGAGGAGACAGACAGGACAGCTGACCCCAACTGACCACAGGGCTATTCCAGACCATATAGCATCTGCTCAGTGATAAAAGTCAAGAGAAAGAGGTTGTGGGTGTGTGTCATTTTTTACGAAGGTATTTGTCATACAAAGCAGGCACTATGTGTCTTCCTTCCCAGGAAGTGGCTGGACACTGACTACTGGTGGGAAGTAGAGAATAAATCATCTTTTTTAATTTGCTTCCCTTTGCTTATTTTATTCTGCCCCCCCCCCCCCCTTTTTTTTTTCTTTCATTAAACTGCCTTTATCTTGACCTGCGAGTTTTTAATCTTATTTTCTCCCTCATCCTGCTGCAGAAGGGAGTGCAAGAGCAGCTTGGTGGGCACCTGGCAGCCAGCCAAGGTCACCCCAGCACACAGGGGCTGAACTGCCTTGGAGTTGTAGGACACTGGCCAATGCATTGCGGGACAATTTATCTTGTTTATGAAAAGCAACAACAATGGCAAAGTAATACGCTGTAAAAAGCTCATACTTTGCTCCAACTGTTGCAAATGAATTATAGCACAGGCCCACAGAGTAGCATATAATACATTTCTGTGCTTCTGCAGTTACTTTAAAGCTGCAGGGTTCATTTGCAGTCCAGGGACTCATTTAGGAGCAGTGCAGTCTTGACTGGATTGGCTGAAACTGGGTATGAAACTGCACACTCAGGAAAAGCTTCAAATGTAAAACACAGAAGTTCTTAGTTTTCTCTTGCATTAGAAAGTCTTGCTTTCACATTTTTATCAAGAGAATGGTTTATTTCAACAAAATGGAAATATGTAGAAGATAAGGGACATTGCTGACAAGGTTATGGTTTTTAACATGGAATGGATTTTGGATTTTAACTTCTGTTCCTACTTTAAATATTGATGTTTAAAATTGTTGTTGAATTTGCAAAGCAGCTGCAGTGCTAAGGCTATCTTCTGATTACAGCTGGCTAACAAGAAATTATGTTGAATTGGAGAATACCAATTACTTTATTTTTCTTAGTAAGTTAAGAAAATAAATGATCTCTAGAACAATTTAGATCAACAAGACTGTTGTGAGAACAGGTGATGAGACTGAAAAAAATTGTGAAACACTAAGATACTGTCAAAGCTATCCATAATTTGATTAAAAAAAAAAATATTGACCTAGACCTTTCCTCCTAAGGCAGAGGAATGAAATACATGAAATATGCTTAAAAACCAAACCTTTTTATGTCTTCATCACAGAAGAAACTTCATTTGAGATTTTAAAAGTTGCCACCCAGTGAAAACAGCTTCTGTTAAAACACAGCAAAGAACACGTTTCTGTGTACCCATTCTTCTTTCATAGTACTTCTGACTTACAATATTTAGTATAATAAACATAGAGATTCATTTTCAGGGAAGGGCTACTGAAGCTGGGGTAATTTTGCAATTTCTATGAAGTGTTACCATATAGGAAATGCATGGGGTTTAGGACAAAAGCGTGGGGGGGCTTAACTTGAATATGTTGATTTGAATTTCTGATAGCTATCCTTGTAATCTTTTGTGTAGCTCTAAAGAAAAACTAACCCCTCAAGGTACACCTCTTTTTATTTGAAATAAAAATGTGTTAACAAATTCCATAGTTTGTATTAGTGTATTTCTGCCAAAAAAACTTAGATCATAAATACACTATTTTCTTTGAGGTCCAGTGAACATTTTGGTATCAAAGGATATAATTAGCTCTCTAAGATTTAGCAAAAGAAAGGATGAAGCTTGGATTATTTGTCATGGCATTGATCTTAAAAATTTCCTTTTATGTATTTATTTCAGTTTGTGTGAAGAGGTGATAGGTCTCAAGTTCCAGCAGAAATGAGATAATCCAGGTCTGATGGTTGTCGTACAGCATACGCATTCTGTTATTTTTAAACCATTTGACTGTTAGACTGAAAAATATTTAAACAGAATGCAAGGACCAGAACAGCTGTGACAGCATAGGAAGTGTCAAGATTTCTCACTTTTTTTTTTCCTTTTCTTGAAGACCTTGTTATTTTCCTGTCTTTTTCCTTCAAAAGACAGCTTGTTTATTTTCTGTTCCCTAAAGTAAAAGAAGACGACACACCCTTCCTTCATGTAATGAAAGTTTCAAGCATAAGAAGGAGCACTTGAGTTTGAGTGACATGAAAGGCAATCTGCTGCCATGCCACCGGTAATCCTGCTGCAGGCTGCTGTGGGAGACAGCCCTTCCAAGAAGATGATGGGATGGAGTGGAGTGGCCAGCAGGGCCCAGTGGAATTAGCCAGAGAAATGCTAAGGGAAAGGATGTGCAGAAATTCTTCTGGACTAATAGATGGGAAGTTGGAAACTTTGCAACTTGGACATTGAGAATAAGCCCAGGCTGTCACAGAAATATCAAAAGTAATATGATGAGGCTAAGTAAAACTTCTCCAATCATCTTTTGGTAGTGATAAAAACAAAAAGGGTCTGTTATTATTGAGCAGGCTTCCTGGAAAGGTGGTTGATGCCCCAAGTGTGTCAGTGTTTAAGAGGTGCTTGGACAACGCCCTTAATAATCTGCTTTAACTTGGTCAGCCCAGAATTGGTCAGGCCTTTGGACTAGATGATTGTTGTACGTCCCTCCCAACTTAAGGGTTCTGTTCTATTCTACTCTGTGTGTATGAAAATATGGTTTTTTTTCAATTGCAGCTGTCCTTTAAAATGTATATACTTTCTTAAAAACTTTCAGGTATGTTCTTGATGTTCAAATGACCTGGTCTTTGGACAGTCCATTGTAGAAGGCCTCACAAATCAGCAGAAATGCCTTCCATTCTGGCTATCTTGATGTGTTTGATGATGATGAGCTTTATCCCAGGTCAAAGTGGTGATGAATTTTTTTTTGCTGACTCATTGATCTGATGGAAAACCTTGTGTCCAGGCATGGCATGGCACTGCACCTGAACTAACAGACCTCCTCCTCTGATAGTGTTTATGTCTTCCTGCAGAGGATCTTGTAGATATGTCAGAAGTATATTATGGATCATAAGGTATAAACATTACATCCAGTTATGCACTGGATGCAGTAATTCTACTGAAGTCGGCAAAGGTAGGATGTATTTTCTCTGATATAAGTGGAAACAGAAACATCTTCCGTTTAACTTAAAACACTTTACAGCCACCTCATGTAATTTTTTAACTTTACATTTTGCAGATACTGTATATAAACCTGGTTTATGTCTTTTCTAAGTGGCAGTTGGTATAAACATAGTATAATTGTATAGAATGAAACATGTGAGAAGTTCCCCTTGGAAATGAAGGAAAGAGGTTATTATAAACAACCTAGCTCAAATTAAAGTGCTTGAAGTGTCACACTTGCTTCAATGCTAAAAACTTGGCACACCTGGTGCAGGGGAGCAGCTAAAGCATGTGTATGGGTTAACCTAAGCGTACTTCCCTCGTTTCTTCTGGTACTTCTAGTAAATGGAGGTTTTTCTCAGCCTGGAGGGTATTTTCTTTCCTTGTCCTCTACGACAGTTGTACAGCACAAATAACATACCACAGCATGTTCTCTACTTCTTAAGTTTTCTCACATTTCAGTGAAGGAGGAAAATAAATTGAAATTTTAACTGAACAGGATGTCTTCTCATGTTCCATGTGCTTTGAAGAGCTGATGTCTTCATTTTCATTAGCAAGCTGGAAGACTTGCCAGTCAGTCATTTTTGCGTATTTAGAAATAAAGTTGCTGAGTTTGAAGGTTAGAGTCCAAAGAACTGCTGTTGGAGTTCCCTCTTTCTTCCTTGGTACCTCGGTGAGCAGTTACTGCACTACCACAGGCTGTATTTCATAGGTTCAGCATGGCTGTCATTTTTCACAGGGTGTTGGTTGAAGCGTGCCAGAATAACAAGTCTTAAAGGTATTATACCTCATTAGTTTTATGGTCTTTTGGCAGTATTTGAAGGGTTTTTTTGAAAGGGAAGAACATGTTTATTATCCTGAAACTGGGTGCATAGCTAAAACGCCTCAGCTGGCTTTGGAAGATCACAACTTTCAGTTCTTTTGCTGAATTCAAATTAGGAAAGAAGTCTTGTTGCTAGTAGAGAAGACATGAGTAACCTTTGCAGTATAAATGTAGCTTTTCTTGATGGATTGTTGTATTTTTCAAGATCTGTTTTCTGTTTAAAAAGCTGCCTTTTCTTCCTTCCAATCTCCAAAGAATTTTGCTTGGTCAGAGTAACACATGTACATGTGTGAAAAAATTGCTGTTCATAAGTGTCTCATCCTAGCTAAATATTTAAACATATGCAGCTTGCCTACGTATATACTACTAAAGGAATGGTTTGCTGAATCAGGATTTAACAGGTTATTTCTGAGGTTATGCCGATTTTGGAACTTTGACTCCATTACTGCAATATGTGTGTTCTTCTGTTTCTATAATTTATTTTTACATAGAATTTCCCTGTGAAGTGGTGCAGTTTTGAAAAGGGCAGAGATCCCCACTTCCAAAAAGAGGTTATAATGCTTATGTTGGGTATTATTAAACCAAACACAGGAGTCTAATACCCAGAGTGTTGGATTTGCCGAGTTTCTCACGCAGTGCAGGAAAGGATGTAGGTGTTTCTGAACTGCAGTCCCAACAGCCAGAATTGCTGATGCTGGCCAAGAGGAACTCAACTGAATGTGCTCAGGGACACTGCAGGGCAGTGGTGCCTTCATCCTAGAAATGTGGGGGTTTTGTATCTTGCACAGGGACTCAGAGCTTCAGGTTTAGAAAACATATATGTTGTTGTTTAGAAGCTTAATTTCTCATAGATTCCAGTGGATGTCTAGAGTTAAAATAGTAGTTAAAAGTCCTAGTGTCTTAATGCAACAGATATGAAGAATAATATTATTTGATAAGAAACAGGAGTAGTTATTGTTGATAGACTGATTGTGCTTGATAACAAAGCTAAGTTAGGGAAAGCCTTGCTGGGAGATGTGATTCATGCTTTGAATCTTTTAAATTTTTTGTTATCCTAAGCATTGTACTTG
Organism: Megaceryle torquata; assembly: GCA_024611175.1. Lineage (NCBI taxonomy): Eukaryota > Metazoa > Chordata > Aves > Coraciiformes > Cerylidae > Megaceryle > Megaceryle torquata. The sequence goes on from JANIJG010016834.1 coordinate 41,128, forward strand.
AGCTTGATAGTTACAGTTATTTGTCACCATGGCTTGTCTGTTGCACTGAAATTCCTCATTTGTTTACTTTGTATCTCTGAACGTTCCATCCCAGCTGGCAGAGAGATTTGCTGTTCCCTAGAGGGATGTCCAAATTGGTGTCTTCCCTTGCTATAGGAAAGACTGGAGCAGCCAGTTAATTTGCATCACAACTACTAGAAAAATGTATAGAGAAAGCTTTGTAGAAAGTCCCTCTTGGATTGCTGCATTTTATCTTATTTTTTTTTACAAGTAGCATGTGCAAAGATCCTGTTACCAATTTCACAGAGTTTAGGGGAAAATTATCAATGACTTTATCTAAATTCTATGAAGTAATGACAGGAAAGTTAGGAATATATCAAATATTTTTAAACACAGTATTTCCAAGATAAATTGGTTTTGTGCTTTACCTTTTTTCAGCATTTGTAATTCAGAGATTTGAAACCTCATTTAAATCTCAATCATTTGTGTGACAAACAAAAGTGCTTATGCTGAGTGACCCATGAAACTTTTAAAGATATAAATCACAAGAGCTGCTCAGTAGATCCTTCCCAGCTGGGGCTATGACCATATTGGATTTTCAGTATAGCAAATACTGCTGTTCTGTTTTCAGATTTTAAATTACATTAAGTACAATTCTAGGATCTGTTTCCTCCACTGATTTTCAGCTATTTGGCAGCTGAAAAATCAACATTATGTGTTCTAATTCAGTTGGCTTCCTATAGATAGCTATTAATATGTTTTCTTTGAAGCTATAGCTGCCATGTTTCTACAATGCCATCACCATTTACCAATGGTACGTGCTGATACATGCCAGGAGGTACGTTTGCTATCCTTTGAGGTCTAAATATTTCTGCAGGACAGGATAATAAAAAGGTATTGAAAAAAGAATTAAAAAAACCCTTTTTCATATGTGTAGCAGAATTGTCTTCCTCTTAATTCATTTTAGCTGCACTTTGCTCATTATCAGATTCAGATAGCATACGAAAGCAGGTTTTTTGAGGAGTTTTCTTATTACAGAAATTCATTTAATCAATTTGAGGATAGTATTATAGGAATATATGGATATATGAGGCTTAGGCAGATATTCACCCATTTAGAAGTGATTACCTGAACTAGCTAATTTAGAAGCCTTCTTTGCTAGGAGCTCCAGCACGTTTGTTCAAGATGGCAACAGATATATGAGTTGAGTTGCCCCATGGCAGAAATTCTCTGTGCTAGAGAGGATCCACATCGCCTGAGCTGCTTGTTTATACATCTATGGCTTGGGGTGAATCTGGGCCCTAAACCTTCCTTTTTATTGTTGGTTTGTGTTGTTCTAATTGAAGGATAGTTGCCCTGAAGCTAATTCATACCAGCCTCTACTTGGAAGATCTTAAGCTATTTATTACCTTCTTTCTTATCACTGAATTCTTGAGACTTTGAAAATATTTTAACATGCTGGATAGATTGAATGACTGGCTGAATAGTAACTAATTCAAACCAGTGACGGGGGAATGCCAAGTTCAGAGAGAATTTAACATAAGAATAAATGTCAGGAGTGATGCATACTAAGAGCCCAGTTTCAGAGATATGATGTGACCTTCAAGCTACCCGTGATGTGAGAGCTTGCATTACAGAGTAAGCAGTCACAAATAAAAGGAAATGTTGATCAGATTGTTGGCTCAGAGGCAGTGAAAGAACCGAAAAAAATCAAATCCCACATATAAACCCATCAACAAGTTATTAGGGAGGCTGAAACAAGAGAATGCAGATAGGAGGGAAAAGCTTTGTAGTGCTCTCAGCTCTGTTTTTTCTCAGACTTTTACAAATTGATGGGCCCTTAATTTTTATTTCTGCATATTCTCAGCGTTGGTCAAGGTCTTTCCAGATTTATCTTCTGCACTGTTGAAAAACAAAGTGTTGTAATGGATCACTGGGTTCTTGACATGTAATAGGGCCCTTTCATTATCAAAAATGTACATGTGTGTAAAAACTTTTGCTGAGGTACTGGCTTTTTTTAATTTCCCCCTCATTATATATCATTATGAGAAAGTATATTCTGGGGTAAAAGATTTGAAGCCGTGTGCAGAAGACTAGTATAGGCCATTTATATAAATGTAAACTGAGAAGAGTTTAATCCCTGCCCCACCCCACCCCCCAAATATGTTGCATTAATGTTTATTGCACTAGCAATTAAATTAATTTCTCTATTATAATGAAATAAATTATTTTTATTTTCTGATTGTTTCTGGGGTGGGTTTTTTTGGTTTGTGGGTTTTTTTCTTTTATTTTTTTTCTTTGTTCTCCTATCCACAATTTTGAAGTGTTACAGAATGCTAATGAAACAATCTTGGGACACTGGAATGCATTTGGT
>JANIJG010016834.1:43601-61474 GCA_024611175.1 Megaceryle torquata
CATTTGGTACTTTAATACCCCCTCAACGACTTGTGATATGATGTGGGATATGAGGGAGAGATTTAGGATAAAGTTTGCTTTGATTTCCTAAAGAAAACATTCTACTGTTGCAGTTGTTAATCAAATAATCAGAATCTGTAGTCTAAGACCTGATCTAATTTTTTTTGGTTTTTTCATCTACTCTAAATGTTAAAAGCCTACAGGGGAAAAAAACCCACACAGAAGAAATACCATTCATCTTGAATAAATAACAGCAAGTTTCCATGAATATTTAATATTTCTTCACTGTATCTTTTGAATGTACATTAGCACACAGCTGAACTTTTCAAATTTGAAAGTGATATCCTTACCAACACTTCTATGCCTGTTTAGAAGATGCTTTATTAAACTGAGATTTATATATCCCCCCACTTCCAAGTTGCATACAACTTCTATGACGTGAACTTTTGTTTGAAAAGGAGAATCAGTGAGCATGACTAGGTAGGATATGTTATGCTTTTGGATAAACCTGAACCATCAAAATTAGTTTGTGTTTCTCTCTCAAAAAATCTTGCGTTTTAAAATACACTGAAATTGAGATTTACCAAGAGGTTTATTCACATATCAGTTGAACATTAATTTTAGAAGGTGATATGTGGAAAAGTTTCATGTGTTGCTTTTAAATGAATTTGTTTCTCTCCTTACTATCAAATTTTAAAGCAGCAAGCAACCAATTGCTTTGTTAATTGTGGACATCATCCACTTTAAAAGGCAGGATAGTCTGATTTTTCTGTCTGCACATCATTGTAGGGAGATGAAGCTGGAGAAGAAGTCATCAGGAGTGTAGGTAGGGAAGGAAAAGATTAGTAAAATGCTTAACCAACAGTAAAATACTTCCCCAGAGCTGGCACTCCTCCTACTGAAGCAGGAGGGGAAGCCAAAGCAAAAGAGGAGTTTTCAGTCTCAGGGCTAGCATGGCTAGCAGGGCTAATCATGCTAGCTAGCATGATTATTTTCATGCTGTGTATGTTACCTTTTACATATTATTTTTTAATAAGTCACAAACGTATCTGATGACTTTATAGACAGAAAATGAATAGTACTTACTTTCAAATAATCTTTCGAATGCTGCGGATTTTATAACTCTTTAGAAAAGAATTTACCTGTCATTGCAAAAAGGACATCTATGTCATCTTTTGTTTTTCACAGATCTTTGAGATGAAAATCGCTGTGTAAATATATATTTTGTTGTACTAATTTAGAATATTTCAGTTACATTACCTTCATTTGGGTACTGTCTCTAGTCTGAAAGACGTATTCAGTCATCATCTTGTGAAAACAGAAAATGACATGTCCAGAAGCCAAATGGAAAGATCATTTTTAAGACTTAATGACAAAAGCATTGGTCAGTGTTGCTTCTAAGCAGATTGCTTGTTTGTTCTATTCACAAATTACTATCTGCTAATATGACTTCAGGCGGATTGTTTTCTTTCTTTCGTGGTAAAAGCTCAGCATAAACAGCAAGCCAAGTAGACAACCTCTTGGTACAGAATGCTTCATTTTACTGGATGGAGTAATTCTTCCATTGTACATACTTGACTCTTTAAATACTGGAAACCCTCCAAGAATTAGAGAGACTTGTTAAGGCAGGGATGTTACAAAGACCACTTTTAGCAGCTTACAGACAAGAAAAAAAGATGTAAGACATGCTAAAATCATACAGGCTATTCCTTTTGCATGCATCTATTCTTTTGGTTTCAGCAGTAGGTTAAGTCATCGTCATTAGTAGATAAAAGCTCTGAAAAAGACTAGAAGAATGGCAGTTGCTATTGGGTTTTACTGAGAGCATTCAACTACGAAAAAGAGATATTCAGCAGTATAGTCAGCTCTCAATTATCCAGCACAATGAGGCTGGCATGGGCTAGCTCACATAAAGCAAAACCACAGCTAATTCAATACATATGTATTAGAGCATAAACCCAAAGTTAAGTATATTTACCTTTAGAAAATTTGTAAACAGATTTCCTTTCAGCAGCAGATTAAAAAAAAAAAAAAGAAGAAAAGGTAGGCAGAGAGCAGCCTGCCCTAAGCAGCCTTTACTCTGCTTTTTGTTCTCAGTGCTGCTCTGTTATACCCAGAGATGTCAGGAGGAGGTGATGCCATGTTAATACACATCCTCTTACTTGTTTGGTATTTTCCAGCAGTGCAAAGACTTCATATTAAACTTTTATATAGCATAGGGAATACTATTTGTATAGATTTTTTTTTTTTTTTTTTTTTTTTTTTTTTTTTTGTATAATGGTCAAATAGCTATAAATAGGATTATGTTTTTCTTGAGGGGAATGGCCTGGTGAAAAGCACTAAAAATGTTATAAACGGTAGGGGACGAGAGAGTTTGTTATAACAGTTCAAATAGATGAAACTTTTTTTTCTTCCAGCACTACTGCTCTCCCAGTTTTCCTCCTATGGCTGTCTTCTGCTTACATTGCAAGAACTGGAAGTGTTGGAGTGTAGGAAAGTGGGGAGCAGGGGTTTGTATGAGAAATCCATGCATTGTGTCCCTCAAGATTAGGGATGCTTCAGAAAGCATTAAAATATACCATAAGTGTTTTAATGAATATGTTTTCTTTTCAATCTGCATAAAAAGATAAACCAAAAAGCAAACATCAGCTTTTCATGTAATATTTATTTCCTGGTTAACCTTCCTGTTTTTGGGAAAACAGCCTATGTATGAAAATGAACACTTTCAAGTGTTATTAATTAGTGCAGAAAACTTATTCTAATAACGTTGAATGCAGATTTAATTTTTTTTAATGGTATCTTAATTTGAACCTCCATTAAGTTTTGAAATGTTGGAAGGTATTGTATTCAAAGGTGTAAGAGAACACCTCTGCAGTGTGTCCCCAGCTGTCTACTGAAAAGGGAACAAGCTGTGTAATCTAGTCAGTTGTTACAGAAAATAAACAATACAGGTCCCTTCGAACAGTGGTAGGAAAGACTGGATAGAAAACCAGATACAGCAACTGAGAAAGCATCATCCTGCAGCTGCTCTCTTGCAGAGAGTCCATGTTTCCTGCAAACTGTGAAACATTTCAGCCTTCATTAAGGCTTCAAGTCCTTGGGGACTTGAGATCATGAGGAGCTATAGGTCAGGAGTTTTCCAGGTGCAGGGCTGGGATACCTTCTCAGAAGTGCCGGATGCTCTCTGCTTTCACTGGCATTAGCAATACTCAGGACTCTTGAATTCTTTTTGCTTAGTTTTGTTGCTAGGTAGAGTTTGGGATTGTGAAGGTTAAGTAATGCTAATTTGTAGTGAAGCCTCTACCAGAATTACTATGTGTATGTCAGCCTTTCAGTATGGAGAGTTATGGCACATTTTATTTCTGAACTGTGCTTTTTGCTGTAGCAGATCCCAGCTTGTTTAGAGCAGAGAGTGTCAGCTAATGTCGAAGCAGGCAATGATTAGGTGATACAGGCAATTATTTATAATAGGCATATGAAAGGGTAAAACGGTTCAGTACAATATAAGCTAACTGAATGTAATCCAAACCAAACTGGGGGGGTTAGGTTTCTTAAAGCTTAATAGTTTGTTGGTTTGGGTTTTTTTTTTTTAAATCTTATTTGATGAGTATTTTTTTGAATTAGGATAAGGAGTCTTCTCTTCCCTACCTTCCATACCAGTTCTGTCACACTAGCACATGCACCTGATTCTGGATGTAAACCTGATAATTTTTAATAGTGAGGTCCTGGCATGTTCACTGATGAATTAATGCACTGGTATCTTCAAACATAATTTTCTCTAAGGCAGGAGTGATGTCCCTTAGCCTGTGATCTGCCTACAGCTCATGAAATCATCATGACCCTCTGCTGTGTGAATTTTTTTGTTTGTCTTCTTTTTCACCTTTTTGTGTTCATGTATGACCCTAGGTATTGGAAAGCTTTATTTATAATGATATAAGAGATTGTTTCTAGTCCTTGATCTGTGTGAATATGCTTTCAATAAATCCTGTAACATAAGTGGAATTAAATATGTAATGTATTTTGGGGAATTAGCTTGTTACATTGGAAAGCAATCTGGACCCTTAACTAACGACATTGCTCTTGTGAACTGCCTGGTTTCCTCTCTGTATTCTGTGTGACATAATGTGATAAGGTTGTTTTACCATCTGCATGTATTCTTTTGACACATTGCTGTTAGATTTTGATTTGCTGGTTCAGGAAGTGGAACTTTCCTTGAAAAGTTACTCTGTAAACACATGAATGCTTTTCTCAGTATTGGAACTTAAATTTCATATTGAATGCTGACATGATCTGAAGTGAGCATCAGTGACGACCAGAATTACATGTGCTGTTGACAGCTTTGAGGTGTAACAAAAGAAAGTCACTTTATCAAATCTTTATATTCTTTAGATTTATTTTCAGAGAATCTCTGTAATAGTTGAATATAATTTGATAGCCAAACAGCAAGAACAAACTGGAGTAAATCAGTTTCAATTACTTGCTATGTGATCCTTGGAATAAAACCAATGACAATAAAAAAATCTAAATAATTTAACAAACACAGTGCTGAAATAGCAGCCTGTCTCTGTCACCTGGAGACTAATGAAGATGGATTCCAATGTGGTTACAAGAACATTGTGTTCTTCAAGAATTCCAGATCTTAACAGACTTATACTTTCATCTACAAACTCTGTGGTTGTTTTTTAACAAATTGGTTACATTCAGCTAGATTTTATTTAGATGCTTTACAACATACAGTGTACTGTAATTAATATAGACTATTACTAAGCATTAATCTTCCAGTACAGTTGTGTGTGAAAGGTTCACAGGTCCAAACTGCTTCCCAATACGCTGATTAACTCCTTGAGGAGGACTTAAAACCCACTAAGGTTCCAAGGTGATACAGGACATTTGTTGGGCAGAGCTGGGGAATGATATGTTTAGTTTTCTTGGAAACAGTTACAGAACTACATCATCATTAAAGTTCTGCTTTTGACTGATATTCAGATAAAGCCTAGCGTGTCCTCAATGTTTCTCTTTTTCCAGTCCAGGATATCTGAAAGATTTACGGATAAAATCCTGAGTGGCAATCTTACAAAGTGAGAAGTTGTGGTTTTTATCACAGCATCAGCCAATTTGACCATTTTTAATATCTTGGTAAGAGTGTATGACGAGAGCAGACAAAAAAAAGAAATCCAGAGGAGACTTTCCTGTCTGAGTAAACCAATCTGAAATCTAGAATTATTTTTTTTTCTCTCTCTCTTTCAGATGTAATTTCAAAAGCTCTTGAAGGTAGCTTTCCAAGGTCTGGCAGATGCTGTAGTGTTGCAATACAGTTGTTTAGTGTTTTTCCTGAGCCAGTTCTCCTCCCATCAGTGTCCGTATTCAGACAGAGGGTGCAGTTTTAGATTACAGTTGGACTGATTAAGTGTGAGCAATGACCAAAAAGGGAGGTCTTTTCTTCTCCAAAGCTTGTTCCTTCCCCCTCCAGTATGTCAGCAATATTGCCACTCTGACCCCACAGTGAACTGATTTAGAGAACTAAGGCTATAGAAAACTAACACTAAGAACAGCTTTCTTATTGATGTAGTGCTCAGATCTAGCTGATCACGGGGTCAGGTGAGCGCCAGTGCAGTAGAATTGTCTGGGATCTGTAGCCAGAAGCAGGAGGAGTGGGAGAGCTCTTAAATTAATACAGTTGCACTGTCAAGCTAGGGTTTAAGTATACAGTTCCCCCATGAGGTTAAACGGTATTTATGGATTATCTATCTATTCTGCTGCTGAAAAGAATGGTCTTGCTGTCCTCTCTGTTTTTGGTGCCCTGGGTTCCTACATCCTCCTTTGGGGTAATACCGGTGGGCTTGTTGTTAGTTGGATCAGGGAGCAGATCAAGTTGAAGATGAAGCTAACAGAAAAAAGAATTTCAGCTCCACAAACGTTACTCTTAGCAAGGGACGGGGCAGCATGAATTTATTTGTGGCAGCAGCACAAATTTAAATTTCCTGAAGTTTATTTTGACATTGAATATAAACATTAATATAGAAAAAGCTAATTTACCAATGTCTTGACTCATAGCTGGCATACTGTTCCGGGTTCAAAGACTTTACTGAAGGATAGGACCTTAAAATCATACGTGGCAGTCCAGCAACCTTGTCATAGGTCTCAGTTTTGTCTGTGTGATTCCCCTCTAGTGTCTTTTCTGAGATGGATAGTGAGCCATAGAGTGCTGTTTGATTTAGGAAAGACATCAATGTATAGAGTGTGACAGTCTGCTAGATAATCATCATTTATGTCAACAGAAGTGATATTTTGATGTTTTTACTTTTCTTAGTGTTTCAAATTTGTTCTATTTGGTTTCACTTCTAGCACATACATCAATGGAACACAGATTATCTGAGATATTTGACTTGAATGCTCTGCACATGAGCATGACTAATTAAATTGAGCTACATCTTTAAGATTAAGTGCATTTATGTTTTCTGATGAAGCTGGCTGCACTGAAGACATAGCATTCTAGCCTCTCCAAACACATTTCATGTATAGCAATAGGCTCAAGACTTTCTTTTGAAGATTTTCTTTCATTCAAAATTGAGATTCAATGCAATGCATTCTAGCCTAGCTTTTCTCCCTCCTGTTGTTTTCTTTTGGGATTACCGTTTGGTCATTGTTCAGCTCAGGCCATACTCAATTGCCCTTGTAATTAGTGTGGAGCTAATAACCATGTACTGAGTAATTATGTCTGCTCTGATTTTCCAGGATTGTTTTGACTCTTACAGCTTCCACTGACTCTTTTGGGGAGTTTTGACATTTAGCACCACTAAAGCTAGTGTAGTTCAGTTATGAACAAGTTGCTAATGTGTTAAGTCATAACCGTTAAGTGATAGGATTATTCTGACTAAATATGACTTGCCTAAAATTTGTCTATATCAAGATGAATCACCCCAGAACCCCCTACAGAAAAATTCTATCATTATGTCCCTGGAGTTAGCATGCAGTTTGCTCCACCCTAAGGTGGATGCCTGTGTCCCGTGGTTCATACTGTACAAAAAATGGGAGTAGATTACATTAGATTTCTAATTTAAATTGTTTATAGAGTTGGTCCGAGTCTCTGAATGTGTAAAATTTGGGTTTAAAATCCATGTTTATCTGTGGAAAGGGAAATTGACAGACCTAAGAGTTTAAGGAACCCCATCCCAGGTTAAAATGAAGAGGAGCACCTTTAAAATGTAACTGCTTAGGTGCATGTGACAAAACTTTCAGGCACTGATGTTAAAAAATTTCAACTATACAGTAATATTAATATCACCACTATAGCATGCTATGAAACCATTTGCTTCTAAAATGAGCATTTTCATTAGTGCTTGAGGACTGGCAGTAATTGTGAGGTTTCTTTTTTTCTCTCCTTCTAAACTGGGCTGTGCTCTTTATTTCCTGGCCGTTCTTGGAAGCAGACACAGTCTCCTGTCTGAACTTTGCACATTCTGTTTGACAAGTTCAGTCTCTTGTTTGGCTAGATACTTCACCTTGTAATAAAAGAAAGAACCAGCTTACCTTCCACAATCCACATTCTGGCTTATTTCATAGTTGTGTTTACAAGAAGTTTGTTTAACGTTGCAAAGACTGATTTGTGTAGTTCTTGGCTGTCACTAGGCAAGAGGATGAAATTAATAGCCACTGTCTTTTCAGTCCCTTTAGCATTTTCTTTCCAACAAGCTCTTAAGGTAGGTACCACTGGGTAGCAAATATACAATGCTTTCATAATGTTTAAAATAAATTGTATCTTACTTGTCCAAGCTTGAATAAGGTTTAAGTGTCTTTGGCAGAAATAAAAGATCAATAAATGGTCCTCCTTAATAAATGTATAAGGAAAATAAAATGAAAAATCAATGCACAGCAATTGTAGGGTTAAATTTAACAACTTTTGACTTTTTAAGAATATTCTCAATTAATTCATTTCAATATCAACATTGCCATTATTAATAGAAGTGCCATTTTCAGTATTCCTCTCTAAATTTGAAATGAAGTTTGAAGCACTCTGCTTATGATAGAAGAGAAGGTTATGGAATATGAAACAGGAAGTGTATTCATCAGTTGGGCTGTGACTCCACAGTTTAAACACAAAGCACATGCATTTCTCAGTGCTCATAATTGCTGAAGGTTAAGCATAGGCCTAAGTATTTGCAGTATTTCAGGGTGAAGGCATAAGAACTACTTTGTTCCCTCCCAGATAATGGTTTTCATGTTCTATTAATTAATATTTCACTTTTTTTCTTAGGTGTTTACCTCCCATGGACCTACTGTGATCATGCCAACCTGGTTCTGTTCTCGAGAATGGTTTTTTCATGTGGGAAAATTTGATGAGGGTGGAAAGGTGAGTGCTATGGATGATACGTAGTCCAGGAACCATCTCTTTATCTAACAGCCTCTGAAACCTCTGCACCCGTTTTTAAGAAACACTGGGCAAAGGGACATAGATAAAAACTGAAATCTAAACAGTCTGGATTATACCATATAGGTTTTTTTTTTTTTTTTTTTTTAAACAGACAAACAAACAAAAATGAAACAAACCCAACAAAAATCCCACAAAACAACAGTTGTTATCCAAGTACAGTTGTTTTTCTGGTGATTGAGGACATAATGGAGATGTGTTAGATTTGTCTACAAAGCCCATTTGTTAGATATGTCAGCATAGATGGAAAAAATAAAGGAGAATTCAGACATTCCAGATTCTCTTCAGTCCATGAAATAGATGCGGCAGTTCTGAAGCCAAACAAAAGTCAGCTCATAGTTTCATTGTGACCCACCTTTGAAAGGTAAGATAGATTTGGTGAAAAAGATTGGAAGGGAAGAAAGATTCAGGCTGGCAAAGAGCTGGTAATATGACCTCCAGAGGGGAAAGATGTATATCCCCAAGATGAAGAAAGAAGGGAGGAGGTGAGGTCACAATATGCTGTAAAAGTACTATAATTAAATCTCATTGATCCACTTGTCTTGTATCCACTTGTCAATCTTAGTTCTCAGGTCAAGTAGCTTCTCCTCAAGGATCAGGACTGAGAGGTTACAAATTAAACCACCATTATCAGAGAAGCGTTCCTCCACTGACAGTTAGATGTTCTTTTTCTTTATAGATTTCCTGTATGAGTTCAGTTTGGTTGCTTTAGGTCATCATTTAGGTGCATCAGCATGTTTATGGAAAAAAATCCACAGATATCTATTGGTGGTATTTATTATGGTAGTACTAGAAATATTCTGGCAAATCGATCTAATTCAGATGCATTTGGATTCACTACGTGTCATTTGGTCCCGGGAGAGATTTGCCTCCGGTGGATCTGGTGAGATTTTAGGGCTAGAAAGGGTTCTGAATTTGTTTTGGACGGTCTTCTTTTAATAGTACTCTAAAAGAAAAATCCGCTAAGACTATTTTCTATTATTTAAACTACAACATCTTATGATTATTATTCTTTTTATAGACTCTAAATGTGCCGTGAAGTGTGTATATATACACACATGTGTATGTATGAGGATATACAAATATTATTCTTCGGGCTGCCATAAAAATAGTAATTTAAGGAGACAGCAGACAGAGAATACAATTTAGAGTGGTGAAAAGATTCACCCTTAATTACATGGTGGGTGAGTGGAAGAGCTGGGAATGGTGCCTGGCTCCCAATACAATCTACGTTCATTGACCCATGCTCTTTATTTCTTTTTTGTTATTACACCTTATCATTGTATTTTAATTCTCTGAAGAATGTCTGATTTAACTTCTTGAGCATTGTTAGTAAGCTCAAAAAAGCAAGCAAGCAAGCTAAAACATAGTGACAACAATAGAACAGCAAGCCTAATGATAAAGTTCAAAAGGTTAAGTTAAACAGACTATTGTTCTCTGCTTTTTGCTTTTAGTTTTGTTTTTTTTTCCTTTGTTCTGTTTTTTAGTGAGGGTTTCGGGTTTTTTTTTTTCCTTGTTGTTTTGCTTTATATATAATTGTGTAGGAACTATGCCACTGGTTATTCAGATGTAATATGCTGACAATCTTAATCCTAATGATTTTTCAGACACAATGCATGATATGTCCTAGTTTTAATAATTATCAGGGAGAAGTTAAACTTTTTGTTTGTCCCTATTGTGAAGTGTCCAATGTGTCAAAACTCAAGCTCTGGCTGATAGGGAGGACCTTCAAGAGAATACTCTACAAACAAGGGTGATGACAGATCTGAACAAAGCAATGAGCATAGGCAGTGAAGTCAAACCTTTGTCCTATGTAGTTTTAGAGGACACAAAACCAACTCCTAAATCTTTCAGCATTTAGCACTGTAAAGTATTTAGCGTTGATATGGCTCGTTCATTTTCCTTTGAAAAGAATTCCTTAGAGGCAAAGAAAGATTTCTGCCTGTGTATCAATAGAGCTGTTATAAACTAGTACTGAGTACTCTTATGGATCTTAACCATGTTCTGACTTGACCTGTGATCTAACTATGTTAATTTGATCACTTCCATCTCTGTTTTTGGGTTAGTATTTAACAGCATGACCTGTAAGTGTCATATTGCTGCAAGTAAACACTGAAATGGGCCAACAAATCTCCACGTTTTAGCCTTCTCCATTTGCTAAACTGTTGCTGTGCCAAAAAGCTGCATTTCTCATTTGGAATTAAATCCAAACACCTGTTCTTCATATTTCAGTGCTTAGAACAAATGGAAGATAATTCTTCCATGGAAGAAATTGTGATTTGATGTTTATGTTAATAGTATGGGTGGACTTATAGAATATAAATATATAAGCTATGATGTAATCTTTTTTTTTTATTATTGCAGGTAAGTAGGCATGTGTGTCTCTGTCCATCCAGGTTTTATGTGAAACAGATTTTTAAAAAAATATTTACAAAATGCTTTGAGAAATAAAGTTCTTTCTGGTCAAGATCTGCAGTTGTTGGAGATGGATTCCTTTTACGTAATCAGTGTGGTAATGTCCAAGCAAAATGCTAAATGGTAGCTTCATAAATGGTGGCTAAGAACCTGACAGGTTTGCTTTATGCACTAATTAAATAAAATGATAGAGATGTTACTTATACAGCCTCTGAGATATCATAATTAAAGCAGAAGTACTTAAAAGCAGTTGATTTTAGCCAGCTCTAATGGTGTGCTGAGATGAAGATAATACAACAGAAATGGTCACATGCCTATAAATAAACATTTTTAATAGTATCAATTGCTAGGAGGAGAGTCACGAGTGGTATTTCTGTTTTATTTTTTTAGGAAACTAAAGGGAAGTGATCTTCCTGTTATAGAACCAATTCAGATAAAGCGTGCAGTAGTTCCTTATTGAAAGAAGTAGCAGGACTTTAGTAAACCTTCCAGAACTCGCACGTGAAAATAAGTGTGATGTTATCCACAACTGGTGGTGTTTCTGTCCTTCTTGGTGTCTTCTAACAGCTAATACCATTGTTGAAAAGACGTAACTGTGTCCAAAACTGTCACAAAAAGTTACACCAAGGAGAAAACGGATATGGTCTTGTATGATAGGAAAAGCAGATTTTGAAGCTATCTCATCTGTTATATTAAGGAACTCAGGAAGTCATGTGCAGTGGTAGACATGGTGTCTTACTAGCTAAGCAGAATCGTTTGTTTGACAGTTCGTTTCAATTTGCACATAAGCCAACATTTTGCAACTGTATCCGACTGGCCTTGTGTATTTCCACCAAAATGTATTCTTCTAGTGAACAACATATTTTATTTACTGTTAGGGTCCAAATGGAGATCACAGGGAAGGCACATTATTTACCTATTTCCGCATGTTATCCTTTTGTTCTAGTCACTTGTGTGTAAGGGCACTAAGCTAAAACAGCCTTGCTTGCAGCTTTAGATAAATGCCTTAAGAAATGTTAAGTACATTAAGAGCTGTATAGAGCATTGCTAACCTGCAAACTCCGCTCCAGGCCAATTGTAGAGTCTTGGCTTTATTCAAGCAGTATTATTCTTGACATCACAACTGTAACATGCCACATTTGTTTCTTTCTCTAGAGTTTTTCCATAACTTGGTCCCAGATTTCCTGTCACCGCTTTATTTAACCTTCCTTTTTAAGTGTCTGAAAACTAAAAATAGAGCGACAGCCTTAAACTAAACTTTAAGTTTTAGATTAGTTCTAAACTAATCTCAAAATGTAAACATAGAGAAATTATTCTTAATGAGCCCCAGATGGAATAGCATATTATAAGCCAAGGGTCCTTCTGAACACAAACTGTGGCTTGGGACAAAGTGTCTGGAGGTCAGTTGTGATCTATTTTTGTGATAAAAGGTCACACAAAACACAAATTGAGGAGGTGTCAAAATATTCTTTGGTGCACAGGAGACTGTAGCACATGCTGCAAAGCTCTAAGATAACTTTGTAGGCTGTTAAGTGCTAACCAATTCATTTTTCCCTTAGTGCAGCAGAGCACATTGGGTTGGATTTTGCCTATTGTGTGGAAAATTCTGTAGATATGTTACTACATGTAAACTGTGCAATTTAATTGTATTTATTAATGTTGAAAACTATTTATATGGTAGCCTATTGCCGAAATGCTGGATTGTGAATTGATACTTTTAGCTAGTATTAAGTTTCCAAAAATATATTAAAATATCCCTTTAGTGGTTAAACAGCTTTTTCTCTGAATGCTGTGTTGCTTGACAAAGATTCCTGGTGTTTAAATTGCCATCTGGATCCAATAATATGTCTCAATTGGGAAGAGACTCTTGTATTGCAACAAACTTAGCACGGTCAGAAGCCGTAGGAAGTCCCATCCCTGCAGGATCTGTAACACAGTCAACATCTTTCCTTCCATGAAAAACCCAGGGCAGTGCTATCCCTTTGTCATGGGAGAAGCCACTGCTGAGCTGTATGAGGCACCTGCGCTTTCCTAAGGCTGAGGGTACTTTTTCAAAGTATTTCTGTCAGTTAAAGTAAAGTAAAAGAGCACTCAGAACCATACGGCATTTTGAAAGAGCCTTTTACTTTTGCAGTAACTCTCTTTTTTTAACATACATATTAATGGTCATCTTGAATAATGCAAATGCTTATCCAAAAGAAAATGAATTGCAGATACATATGTGATGTAATCATTTATCGGAATCAAAATATGACTACTGCAGTAAGCTGATATGTGCTACAGAATGTGTGCTCTTCCTGGCACAGTCTAGTGTGTGACTTGAGAAAAAAGTTTAAACTTTGCTACTGACTCTCAGTATTTCTGTTAAAGTCCAGAGTAAGAAAAAGATAGAAAGGGCTACAAGATAAATTGAAAGAATTTCTGTTTTTCTTAGATTCTTCATGGCTGTGGTTTGCTGTCTGCTACTCCCAACTTCCCCCGTATTTCTTTTGTGGCTTGCAAAGTAGGTCTATATAAAGTAGAAATTGTATGAAGTTCTCTAAAAGTTTTCGCATTGCAGTTCTTAATCTAGAAGTCTGTATATAAAGACAAACGATAGCTACAGATAGGTTTCCCTTACCAAGCAGACAGATCAGAACCCAGTTTGTTCAGAATCTGGGAGTGTGGCCCAGTTCAATGTCTGAAGTCAATCCATCATCTGGTGAAGTCTGGAGCTGCAGAGTACAGACCTTGATTTGGTTCTGATTTCTTCCAAGACATATGTGTTGAGTTGAGTGGTTTGGATTTGTTTTCCAGGATACAAAGCTTTTTTTTTGTCTCTCTCTCTCTTTCTTTTTTTTTTTTTTTTTTTTTTGGTCTAATTTCCCTTCCTCACACTTAGTGAGGAGCTGCTCAGTCTGGTGGGTATGAGAAACAGTCACTGAACTGTATTGATCTTGTGACAAGAAGGCCAGAAGAAACCACAGAGGGATTTTGTGTCCAGCAGTTAAATTAGAGAATCTCTTTTTCTTAATTCTGGAAGACACTCAGAAGTTGTGGTAATGGGGAATTTGGGGTTTTTTTTTCTTTTTTTAACTTGTGCTGTTATTTTTTTCTATGCTGATACAGAATACTTGAGGTTTTCAAGAAGTTGCACCATTGCAAAATGTACATAGATGCTACTTTTTAACTTTCAGTATAGAGCTGTATCTTTGAAGGTGGGGTTATGCTTTTGTTTGTGATGACATGCAGTTGAGTGCTGTGTGCCACAGGACTGCCCTACTGACACTGTACCTCTGGCATGAAGATCTTCTGATTTTTAGGTGAGAAATGGTGCACCATGAAATCTCTAATGTTTCCTAGACCCTGATAGTTCCACAGTTGTGGATATTTTTCTTGAAGTGTTTCAGCAGTGTTGTTTGCAGTCCCATTAGGAGGAATGTACCATGGAAATAAAGTTTTGTGTTGTCATTCTGAGGTGTTTTTTTATTAAGGTCTCTTATTATGGGGCTTGATTCACCTTTCCTAAGTAGTGACCAGTATACGTCTTTGTATGGCAACCAAAGAAAGAACGATAATTCTAGTAAAATTAAAAGCCATTCTTCTGAAATCACTGATCCCTTTCAGTAACCTGTTTGGTTATGTGACACTTCACGAGCCACTCAGCAGTTGGGTTTCTCTCTTTTGGGACAAACCTACGTCAAGCTTTATATCCCTGTCAAAATGAGATGATATTTGGTTTTCCCCTCTGTCCCTGTGGTCAGCTGTATTTCATTTTTAAATAGCACTGCTTGCTTTTTTAATAGCTTTATCTTTTCTACAGATAGGTAGAAATTTATGTAATGACCCATTAGATAATTTCATGGAGACATGCAGAAATAATATGAATAAAGTGATGTTTAAACCTTACTCATTTGGCAGAAGAATAAAATGTGTCTTCAGGTGTAACTCTGAATACTGGTCACTTTCTGATAATGTAATGACTGTTTCTCTTCCAGGGTGTTCCAGAAGATTTGTTGTTTTTTTATAAACATATCCAAAAGGGTGGTGAAGTCATTCGAGTGAACCATTGCCTCCTGCTGTACCGTTACCATCCACAGGCCGCAACTCATTCTGTGCTTGAGTAAGTTGCATTTTTTGGTAGAACTTAAAAATCAGCTTCATCTTGGATGACTGGCAGCAAAAATGCTTAATCTCTTCAAGATATCACACAGCAAAATAATTATCTAGTTGTGGTTAATTCTTTGTTTAAAAAAAAAAAAAGGCCTCAAAAGCAAGCAGAACGTTAACACATTGGTAGTATCTTTATTTGGTGGTGGAAGATTAGTCTTCTGTTTGTTCTTGCTGTAATTCACTTTTGAGTAATGTACTGTAATGCTGGAAATGGAAATCTTTGGTTCAGATACCATTGTCCATCCACTGTCAGGGTACCTGTGTTAATGCACTGGATAAAAAACTGGCTGGAAGTCCAGGCCGAAAGAGTGGTAGTGAACAGAGCAAAGTCTGTCTGGCATCCAGTCACAAGTGGTGTTCCCCAGGGTTCAGTACTGGGGCCTGTTGTCTTCAATACCTTTATTAATGATCTGGATGAGGGGATTGAGTGTACCTTCAGTAATTCTGCAGATGACACCAAGATAGATGGGTGTGTCAATCTGCTAGAGGGTAGGGAAGATTTACAGCAGGGCTTAGGCAGGTTAGATCAGTGGGACAAGGTTGATTGTCTGCGGTTCAACAAGGCCAAGTGCCGGGTCCTGCACTTGGGTCATAACAACCCCATGGCAAGCTACAAACTTGGGGATATGTGGTTCAAAAGCTGCAAGTTGGAAAAGGACCGGGGGCTATTGATCGATAGGCAACTAAATGAGAGTCAGCAGTGCACACAGGTGGCCAAGAAAGCCAGTGGCATCCTGGCTTGTATTGGAAACACTGTGGCCAGCAGGAATAGGGAGGAGATTGTCCCCCTGCACTTGGCACTGGTGAGGCCACACCTTGAATATTGCTTTCAGTTCTGGGCCCCTCACTACAAGAAGGACGTAGAAGTGCTGGAGCCTGTCCAGAAAAGCGCAACAAGGCTGGTGAAGGGCCTAGAGCACAAGTCCTGTGAGGATCAGCTGAGGGAGCTGGGGTTGTTTAGTCTGGAGAACAGGAGGCTGAGAGGAGGGAGACCTTATCGGTCTCTACAACTACCTGAAAGGAGGTTGGAACAAGGAGGGGGACAGTCTCTTCTCCCTGGTGACATGTGACAGAACCAGAGGGAATGGATGCAAACTGCACCAGGGGAGGTTTAAGATGGATAATAGGAAACATTTCTTCACTGAAAGGCTTATCAAACATTGGAATGGTCTGGCAGCGCAGTGGTGGAGTTGTCATCCATGGAGGCACTTTAATGGCGTGTGGACCTGGTGCTTAGGGACATGTTTTACTGGTGAGCTTGCGGTGTTGGGTTGAAGGTTGGACTCAATTATCTTGAAGGTCTTTTCCAACCAAAGGCATTGTGTGATTCAGTAATGGTTTAGTGAGGCAGGGATGGGCTGGGGGCACTTTAACATTTGACAGATATTCTAAGCAATTGTTTCATCTTTGTAACTGTTTTTGAAAAGATTTCACAACAGGTACTGTAAGAGCAATGAACCTTTTGGGGGCTGCATTACAGCAGTGCTGCTTTCTCAACTTCCAGTTACCATTCCTTCAGCTGAGACTGGGACTGATCACGTGAGATCTCATAATCTGCCTGAATAACCTCCCTGGTTATCTCAATCATCTGAGTTTCTTACCCTCAAAGCAGATTACAAATCCTTTGTATGATTGTGTATCTCATCTGCTGAACATGGTAAAAGTGAGCAGTGAAGCAGAAACTTGTTCAATACTTTGAACACAATTGCAACGTGTTTGAAATATATACTAGCAGTAAAATTTGATTAAAAAAAACTTTTAAATTAAAATTAAAAAATTAATTAGGGTGTTTAATTAGGATTTTTAATAGGTGAGGTTTTGATTCGAATAATTTCTGCCATGTGAACTATAATGTAAAAAACTTTTTTTTTTAAAAAGTAAAGCTTAATTTCAAAATGAACTGTCTCAATTTAAAAAAAAAAAGTGAATAAAGCTGGTAAAACGGTAATAAAGCTGGTTAAAAAAAATGTTTTGAAAGAAACAGTAAAATCTAATCCTTTCATCTGATAATGTGCTACATTTACATATATTATTTTCCTATTTTAAAAGATCTAAATCGGATAATGAGGTTTAAAAAATACCTGAGGATATTTAGGGGTAATTATCCCAGGTGCTTCCTTGTAAGCTGTTGCTTACTGCTTTTACAGTGCTCTTCTGCCCTTAAATTGTCAATTGCTGATTCCTCTACATGCTCATTTTACCCCACAAAGGAGTTCTTCCTGATCAGATGTCTTGTAAGCTGAGCCAAAGTTGGTTTTTTCTCTTATGCATTGAAGTTAATGAAAAGTTATGTGCATTTTATTGTCCTTTAGGAGTCCCACACCAGAATCACAGTGGTAATTAAATAAACTGTTTTCTTGCTGATTTATGATATAAATACACTTTACAGACAATCCTCTTTGTATGGCTTTGTAGAACTGACTAGTAAAACTAAACATTTTAATGTGCATTTTAGTTGTATATCATTATATTGTTGTGTTACTGTAAATACTATAGTATGCTAGCATAAATATCATCTTCATGATTAATGTCATTATAGGTCTTCATAAATACATACATATACGTATGCACATGTGTATAAAATAATTTAACTCTGAACCAGTCATTCCAATCAAGCAGAAGATATTCTTTGAAATTTACAAATAATCATGAGGTAAATTATTTTCTTTTTTATAGGTGTTTAAATGCAAGGGGTTTTTTTTTTCCTCTTCTAGCATGTGATCATTTTTGGCAGTTAATTGCACAGTTCTCAGCCACGCATCGTGGGCTGCTAGAACTCTTGGAATCCTGGTGCTTGTAGCTGTGGGAAAACAGCTTATTCTTGGAAATGAGTTTGTTTTGAATTTACTGCAAGCTGTTGCTTATTCAGTCTTGCAAG
>JANIJG010016834.1:61574-81609 GCA_024611175.1 Megaceryle torquata
TGTGGGAAAACAGCTTATTCTTGGAAATGAGTTTGTTTTGAATTTACTGCAAGCTGTTGCTTATTCAGTCTTGCAAGGTTGTGTGGCACAAGCACCCTGAATTACAACACGCTGTGAGAATGTGGAAATACCATAAGCTGTTTCAGATGTGCCGGTCGCATGTCCAAAGTGGCGCCTTTCTTGTCTCATTCTAAGAAGTCAGACTGGCTGTTCTTCCTGTTGGCTCTTTGCTGGTACTACTGTTAGTAACGCTTTGTGCAAACTTTCAAATATGAGGTTGTGTAACATTTCTTACTGGCTCATTCCCCTGGTGGTTGCTCAAGTTGTGAAGGCTTGGACAGCATTTCTTTCTGAAGACTGAGGTGTGTGTTGAGCAGAAAGACATTAAATGTCCTCATCACAAAAAGCTTTATGTTTATAATCTAAATTGGGTCTTTCCTAATTTGCCTTTTGGTCACCTCACCTTATTTAACACATGGTCTACCTTTTCTAGAAGTTTGTTTGGTTTTTGGTTGGTTGGTTTTCTTCATGGTGTATGCTGTTTGAGCAGTTTCCTGTGGCGTTCTGCCTAAAGCCATTGGTCTGTGTTACCTTTGAAGTTTCAGAGTTAGCCTACACCTGGATTTGGAGTTAGTAACTCACCTACCAGATTAATGTCCTGTCTGAAATCAAAATGACACTTGTAGGAAAGTTGTTTTTTAAAAAAGTTTTTTATTTAAACAGCTTATGCCTAGTTTCAGCCTTAAAAAATAGAGCTGGTTTATACAAAAGTACATAATTCAATCTTTTCAGCAAAGACAACAGTCCCTTGTAGCCTATTATGATTTTAGTTTTTAGGCTGGTTTTAGTTTATATGAGTGTCTTTCATTATCATTTCGGGAAAAAAATGCCTGATTTTGCATTTTCAGTCTTCTTAAAATATATCTGAAACTACTTGGCAAGCGACATTTAGTTCTTTTTATTTAGTATGTATAATTGTAAACACTAATGATTTTTTAGGTCATTTCCTATGATTAGTGTCCTTCTGGAAGAATTATCTAGAGGTGAAAGAATCTGTGAAGCAGGAAACAAAATCTTACTTGCATTCTCCCTTATACTGGAGGCATCAGGCTGAATTATTAGATGGTTTGGGGATGCAACAGAATCAGACTGGAGTACAGTGTCTGTATTTAGATTTCATTAGTTGCATACAAAAATGTAAATGTTCTCATAGTCTTTTCATCACAAGTCTCTGATGGATGCCTGCTAAATGTGAATGAGCAATAGAAGTTTGGAGAAACTTCTCTTCACCCAGGGATTTGCAACACAAAATATCACGTGTTATATCTTTTAGATCTTAATCACTTTACCTCACATCACAGCTTGTATCCTAGGGCTGTGTGCACTTTGTATGACAGAGCTACCTTATGCTGATTTGATACAGTATCAGAGCTGGCTTTATAGCGAGATGAACTGTAGTGAGGAAGTCTGGTGTATAACAAAAGCATTGTAAAATTCATAGATTTTTATCTTGCCAAAGGGGAGAGGAACGAGCTGTATATAAAAACAATGTACCTCATGGCAAGATAAGAGTCAGCTTGAAACAAGATGAGCAATAAAACACTGTACTTCTCTTTAGGTAGTGCTGCTCATGAAGGCAGGCAGTTGAGGCAGGTAGTTAATCTTTGTAGCAATTTACAAGCTTTTGATCAAGAGAAATTTAATATACACAGAAAATAAGGTTTATACCTTCCGTCTAAGATGCAGGTGATTCCCTTTCGTGCAGAAAATGTGAAGAGTACTTGCAAAGCTTACAGTAATTTCATGTGCTGTGTATTGAGCATGAGTATAATATTGTAAGAGCTTGTTCTGCAGAAATAACCAAAATGATGTAATCTATCGAAACCATCTGGTTGTAGGCACTAGAATCTTCCAGTGTCATCTAAGCGAAGGAGAACAGGCACTTAGTCTGCAACACACGTTTGGTTGTTTTCGAGGTGCTCTGAGGCACGGGGCTCCTATGGCTGCTGAGCAGAGGAATGCCGGCTTCATTTCCTGCAAAAAACATAGGCATCCAAAAATAGGCAGCAGGGAGGAATAGCGTAACAGAGTCCTGTGCGACTGCATTAAAGATGAGGTCAACTGCATTTTTATCTTCTGTGCTTGCATTTGGCACTTCAATTAAACATGGAAACTAATGACCTCATTAGATTCTTGAAAAGTAAATGGCATTAACATTGATAGTCTCTGTCTGTCTTAATAAGCCTTTCATGAAAAATAGGCCACAATGCAAACCATGCCTCAGTTAATGACCCATGACCTGAAGATGAACTCAGACATTAATAGAACCTATTAACAGTGTAAATGTAATAACTCAGCGGGACGATATAGTCCAGCAATTAATAAGTTCACATGAAGTTCAGCAGAACAGCAATAACCAAAAAAAAAAAAAAAAAATCAGTTTATTCACCAGTATGGTCAAGGTTCAAACAAGATTCATTTCTGAATTTCCTGTGGATTGTTAGAACCTTGAATTCTGCATGCAAAGCTACCTATGAAGAATCTGCTCTTTAAGCTTTCACTGGGATTAAAAAGTTCTCTGTTCTTCCATCTCTGGATTATCTATCAGGTGAGATTCTCCTGTAATACCAAACTTTCTTATCCTGCCATGAATAAAAAACCACTGGCAGAGGCCGTTTGTTTGAGCAGCTTCTCTTCCTGCCTGGTGTTACCTGAGTAGCGTGCGGGACCAACGTCTATAGAAGATGTCAGATGTATAGATTTATAGAATTACTGTGGATGGTAATCAATGCCGAAAATTCCAGTACTGCTCAGGATCCTGGGCTTGTATTTGTGCATTTCTCAAGTACTTGTACATCTGTCCTTGCTCTGTTGATTCACTTATGTAGCCTCACTGGGGGAAGAAGGGGAAAGGCAGTCAAACAATATGGCGAGGTTTAACTGAGCTCAGGCATTAAATCATACAGCTTTTATTGTCACATTATCTTTCATTTCAAAATAGGAGTAGAGCAGATGTTTCTTGACTCCTGTATTCAGTCAGTGGGTCACCACACATTCTAACAGAGCTGCATTGTTATATTCCTTGGGTGGCTGGTATGGTAATAGCTACTCAGGACTGAGGAACACACTTCGCAGTCATTCTCACCCGCTCCATGAATACCCTCATTTCACTCCTGCAGAATTTTGACTCCTCTTCTTCCTTCCAGACTTTGTTAACTGGTGAGTATTGAGGGGCCACAGCAAGTGAGATCTTAGGAAAATTATGTAAGCCTCAAGAATGATTTTCCAAGTAGAAAAATGTATGCTTCTAACATAG
The DNA here is from genome assembly GCA_024611175.1 of Megaceryle torquata. Taxonomy (NCBI): domain Eukaryota; kingdom Metazoa; phylum Chordata; class Aves; order Coraciiformes; family Cerylidae; genus Megaceryle; species Megaceryle torquata. The sequence goes on from JANIJG010016834.1 coordinate 64,891, forward strand.
CTTTTGTAAAATAAAGAAGTGATAAGAAAATGAAAGAACTGGGGAAAACAGTATACTTCAAGAATTTGGGTCAAGGAGGAGTATTAGGATACGGGAACAAACTTCTGCAATCAGAAGAATTTGCATCCCTACTTCTGGATGAGGAGAATCTTGCTAACTGAATATAGGCTAGGAAATGATGCTGAAGGCTACTGGGAAATGGCTTTGGTCCTTTCTGACATGGGTAGGAAAAGCAGCCTTGATGCAGAGTAATAACACCTCTTAGTTTTCACTGGAGGCTATGAGTATGTAATAATGCAAAATCTGAAAATAGCTGTGAGAATCGTCTCCGAGTAGTGGTTTGAACAATTTCTAGATCGTTTCAGGCATTTTCTTTAATCATCCTCTGCACGTTACTACAGTTCCCGTCTGTTGCACCTGCACTGGCTCTGAAAGGATGGGAAAATGGCATTCCCTTATCCCTCAAGGCAGGAATCCCAGTTATCTATTCTGGAAACATCAAAAAAATGTGGCAAATTAGGCGAAGCGGAAACCTGAAGGGGATAACTGAAACTCTTTTGACGCTCTGTAAACTACCCTATTGCATCAGCGTGTGAGACAGATTGTTTGTGCAGAGCACGTGTTCGCAGAGGTTGTCTGTGATTGGCACTTGGCAGCTCACTCACAAATTCTCCCCTCAGTTCTGTATTTATCTGATGATCTTGGCTTGCACTGTTCAAACTATTTCAGGGTTACCTCACGACTGTAAAATGTTCTTTAGAATTTAAAATTTTCATTAAAAAGGACACACACGAGATAGGGGTGTGATTTTAAAATTAGTTTTAAATTTTAAATTTGTGTTTTCATAAGCATGCTTCATAGTGATGCAAGCAAAAAATCACAAGTGCTGGGGATATTGGCTTCATTTCCACAACCCAAACCAGGTATTTAAGAAAAGCATTTATTGGTGCTTAAATGAAGCTTTCTGACAACGTTTTTGTATTTGAACAGCAATTCAATTAATTTGGAGTTTAATAACTTACATATCCTTTTATTTACAAGCACAGTTCCCTTACATACTTTCCCACTTTACATTTCTCAATATAACATTCATAGCTAAGATTGGGTTGGTAAATCTGCTTCAGTCTGAAATCTTTGTGGGTGCTTATCAACAAGATTTGGTCTGCCTGCTTCAGGGACTTCTGTGGAATATAGGCACCCAACACCTCAACAGCAAGTCTGGAAGAGCCCAGTACTGAGTGTACAGGGACATCTCCATGACAATTTGAAACATTTTCACTGTGTCTGGATATAGATTCCAGAGTTTGCCTAACAAGTGGAAGTTAGTTGATAATTCTTTTGATGCCTTGTAAGGTTGCCTGTTTTTTCTTTAGCTTTCTTAACTTTGAAAACTCAAGTGGAAAAGAAACTTGCCTGTGTCACTCTAGTCAACAGAACAGATTCTGAAGTACCTCTGGAATGTAATACAGTTTTATCCTTCTGAAGTCACATTTCAAAGTAAAATCAGTTCTAAAACCTTTCCATTTACATGTGAAGCAATAATCTTCCTTTTTAGAAGCTAGCAGAAGCTCTAAAATTTCCAGTAAAATGATCCTGGAAAAATACTTGACCTTCATATTTCATTCCTTTAACTTTCCTTCTGGGAATATAGTATGTTCTAATGAACATGGAAAAAGGCAAGTGTCAAAGGATGCCAGCAGCAGCTAAAGCTTTGCAGCAGGAATACAGTTTGTGGTTGCATTAGAAGAGATTTGCAATCAAATCCAAGATTATTTTTGGGTTTTTTTTCCTCCATTAGTTGACGTGCTGGTGCATGGACATAATTTTCAAAACAGTGTGGAAACTTTATATGGGGTAGCTGTTCTTCTTGGGTACATTTATTTGTATGTGAAATTCTTTCCAAGTTATCACTTCACAATCAATGATGAAGTGCTAAGCAGGATTTGGCTGCACTCAAAAATTGCACGCTGAAGTGAAGTGGGCTCTGGAGCTAACGAAAAATCCCAGCTAGATTCCATATGTCTTAGTGGCATGAGGTTTATGTGTTTTTACAAACCATAACTGAGGGCTGTGAAGAAACAATGCAAGTAAACTCACAAAATTCATATAATAAATATATTAGAAAAGTTTGCTAGCAAACTTTTGGGAGTAAATTAGGTTACATGTTAATCTCTGTAACTTCAAATGTTATATATGTACCTCAGAGGTACACTTCATAAGAATAATTTGGAATAGTAAATTTGTATCTGTTACATGGCTTTGTGAAATTTGGTAATCTGTTACAGAAAGGAAAAATTTGATAATTAGGTGTTTATCAGAGTTTCCTATGAAAGAAATTTTCAACTCAGTGTGCCTTGTTCAAGAGATGTAGACTAGGAAGATTCATTCATCAAACAATAAATTGTGGAAATCAATTTATTGTATTGAGAAAATAGTTTATTAGATATGAGATAGGTTCCTAGTTAATGAATATTAAATAAAGCCTGGACATGAAACAGATGTTCTTAACAACAGGTGGTTTTCTTTAAACCATTGTAAATGATGTAGTCTTAAATATTGCATTATAGTGTGGGAATTGCTCTTTCAAAAGCATACCTGATAGGAAATGTGGCATGTGTGTCTAGTTGTAGTTGTCCTAGTGCATTTGACAGCTGGGAGGAATGGCCCATGATCAAAATATTTTCCTTGAAGTTGTCTCCTCTTTGTCAGAACCTGTCTTGAATTTGTTGAAGATTTCAGTGGGTCTTCAGCGTTAGGTGTTCCCTTGTCACGGGTTCCAAAGCCATGTGGTCCATCATCTGGTATTAGTCTCGCAGTTGTTTACCTCAACCCCTTGGCCTCAATTATATTGTGGAACTTATTACAAACGTGAAGACACAGAGGTGTAATTGGACACAGACATCTGCCAGCTTGCTTTATTTCTAAACCACGTTTTAAGGATTTCTATGAAGCATACTGCTGCTTCTTAAAAAGAAAAAAAAAAAAAAGATTTCTGCTGCTCTGTTTCTGGAAGTACTATTTCTTATATAACTCATCTTCAAATAAAGGCACAGTCACATTTGTCTCACCACTGAGTAATATTTCAGAACGTTTAAAATGAAATTGCTCTTATTTGGTCTAAAGTGTGTGTGCGTGCATTTGTGAGTCGCGTGGAACAGGCGGTAGTTTCAGTGTTGCGTGTGACTTTGAAGTTCAGTGATTTTTTGTAGCTGCACGGTGCTCTGCTGATCCAGAGCTTTGAAAACTGGCGTGTTGAAGACTTCAGCCAAATACCACAATGTAAACGGACTTCCGTTGTAGCACTGGGCTGTATGTTTGGGTCAACTGGAGTACGGAGGGTTACAGAACAGCTCATAGGGTGAGTATGGGTCTGGGCAGACACTGCATTGGTGGGAGTTGGAATTGCCAGTATTGAATTGCTTGCTTTCTTTGAATTTCTATTATTGAAAATAACAGTGGTTTAGCTACAGCTTCAAATCTGTTCTAATGACATTTATCTGAGAAATTTCACAGTTTCTTTTTATCTAGCAACAGTTTAAATTTCCCTTCAAATTTCTAGTGTAACATTTTGGTGTGATTTTTTTCTGTTGTGTGTGAATCGGTTTGGTCAGGTTTGTGTGTATGTGAGTATGTACATACGCATATAGATACATAATAATGCTGACACTTTTAGGTGTCAAAATCCTCCCTTCTTCTAACTCCCTAGGGGAACCATCTGGAATCTTCGGGTCAGGTTTCTGGAAGACAGAGTGCTAAGCTCCTGGACATCATTCACCATTTGGAATGCTGGCAAGCAAGGCAAGAAGCTCTACAGAAGCTTGTCACCAGCTAATCAGAAGAAGGTGAGTTGGTAAGAGTGGGTTACGTCTATCCAAACCCACTTCTTCTCTTTCATATGCCCCCTTGCTGCTTCTAATATAACGTCGCAAAATTCTCTTAAGTTATTTTGTCCCCAGAGTGACTATAAATTGGGGAAATTCTTAATATTCTGCATAATGTATTGCTTCATTTAAAATGCTGCATTATTATTTAGAGCGTGCAATGTGTATGTAGGGCAGCATAGGCACTCATGTTCCTGATTGCTGGTGTCTAGGGTTAGACACACTAAAGAACTGTTTATGACCTGCTACTGTGTCACTAACGATAGGTAGCCAAGTGAGTAGAGTAACTTTATTTGGGTGGTATAGTACTAAACTACCTTGTGCAGGATTATTCATATGTATATATTTGCACATTTCCTACGTGGATCCTGCACAGATCCTTACTGGAAGCTGATTAGCCTGGTTTGAATGATGAGGGGTAGTTTTAGCATTACTCCATCTTGAAAAGTTTGATTGTTTAAAAAACAGGGTGGGGTGTGTGGAGAACAGGCCAGTAGAAGTTATTGTATATGGCTGTCTCACTCCATTTACAATCGATTGTAAATGAGGAGGTTACTTACATTTGGCAATGGCAGATATTTCTCAGGAGAGACTTGTCTGAGAGTTTAAATACCTTACACTTACAGCATTTTCTTTTGTGTCATAACTTTTTGTTAGATAAAGGCTTTAGGGCTAATGTCAAATGGCTGTTTCTTATCAAGAGCCACAGAACATTCATTTTATTACCGAATGTGTTTTCTTTTCTTAAAAATATGGATGGGAAGACAAAATGACATTTCTATATAGAAATGTGATTAATGTTGTGGTTCTCAGACCACACACATGTAAAAAAAAAAAAAAAAAAAGAAGAAATTTGTAGACCCATAGTTGAAATTACTGAATAGACACGGGAGACACTTGTACGCTAAATATACAACACAAGAATTGAACCTGAATTTCCCACTTAATATTCCAACGCCATCCCCCTTTCACTGCCATCACATGGCAGGGGGTGAACTGTGAAGGAAGATGATTAACTGCTGTGTGTCTCAAATCAATCACTTCATTCAAAGAGGACAGAGTTATCCATTAAATGTATTGAGTTATCTTGGTCATGCAGTGCAGTGTGCACATGGCTTTGGGTATGAAAATGCTCTCTTTTGTTAGTATTTTGCAGAGCACTGTTAATTCCACTAAGATACCAGCACCTGCTTCACTTTTCTGTCTGCAAAAATATGAGAATTAGAAAATAAGTTCCAAGGGAAGAGATGGCAGCTTCTCTGGTAGGTTTTTGAGGTGTTTTTGTAGCAATGTCTCACCGTCTTAGGTGCTGGGTTTTTTGGTTCTGTTTTGTTTTCTAGCCTTTTGTGCCAAGCCAAAGTGGAGGCTGGTATTAAGATAGAACACCTCTCTAGTTTTGGGCTACATTTGCCACCTACTTCTGTAGGTGACTCATTCAGTACTTCATATCCTGTTCAGCAAACACAATGCTAGTTTGAGTATGTCACCACAGAGATGATAAAAAGGGCAAGAGAAAAATAATACTGGTGCTTTTTTGCCATTTCTCTGCTGAAGGGCTAAAGCTTACCTCTCCTTCAGTAAGGACACTCGTCACTCCCTCTCTGCTAGCACTGTCAGTGTGGTTCTAATTAACTGGATCTTGGCATTCCTTCCAGCTGACCTTTCCATAACGTTTGCTTTGGCAGTGTTGCAGGCCATGATACTATTTTGCTTCTGTCAAGGTTACAATTGCACATATTCCAGTATGCTTTGGTTTGATATCGAAATACTTCATTGAGCATTAACCTGTTAATTACTGGACACTATACCAGACACATTTAGCAAGCTTACATGCCAGATGCAATTGCACATGCCAAGTATGACTCATTTTGCAAATGTACCACAGAAAGCTACTGCTAAAATGCAGTCCCAGTCTGATCCTTAATACCTTATACGGAGTAGTCAAACTTCAGCCACTAAGTCTGACATGTTATCTGAAGTATTTAGATATTTTTTCTGAATAACCAGTGAAGATAAATAGCTTCAGAAAGTGACTTGCATCATCTTAAGTGAAATTAGATGTCTACCTTTTAGCTAATTTCTTATGAAATTTGTGTTACCTGTAGTGATTAAAGCACTACTTTTATGCAGTTGTTCAGGCTCATTATGATTGCCATTTTAACTTCCTAGTTTTTCCATAAGGGAGAGCCCAAGTCTATCCATCCTGGTCGGAACTGAAGCTTAAATGGTATTTTAATGGTTCATAGTGAGTCATTGGCAAGAGGCTGCAGAAGGAGTTAAAACACCTCACTTCTCTGAAGTGCTGATCAAGGGATTATGCTGCTGGACTTTCAGGAAATAAATTCATAAAATTTGCAGTAGGTAATTCATAGCAGTTTTCATTTTATTCTAAATTAATAACAGTATAAAAAGTGGCTAGGTAAACTCTACGTTACACTTTTCCTCAAACATCCTTCAGGTATTTTGTGACTAATCTTCAACTCTTGCCAAAGACTCTAAAATCCTCTATGAACAAAAGTTGCAAATAGTTGTTGCTTCATCCTTTCCAGATGTAAAACCGATAAAATACTTTCCATGTCTCACCCTTTGAAGACTACCTGAAGGAGATTTAAGCTTTCAAATATTCTGTTAATTACAAGAATGCTAGAGATTCTGTATCATTTTGAATCCTAACTAGAATCTAGTGTTGTCTTGTAAATGGAGGCCCTGGGATACAAACTCATACATCACATAAAATAGACACCTTTAAAATACAATTCCAAAAGCCCCTGAAGGCAAAGTACAATGTATTACATCAATATAATTACCATCTTTTCCTCTGAAGGTCCAGTTGTGTAAAACAATGTGATCTTAAAAGGTTTAATACCATTTGAAATGCAGGTAAAATTGCCAAAAGAAGCTACATAATTTAACTTAAGCTGTATGATTTAACTGTGTAAATTTTATTTCAGCTGGTTTTATACTTAAAGTCAGTTTTGCATCTTGAAAATTTCATCTGTGCTCTGTTTCACTGTTGCTTCATCCTTCCTTTTATTGAGATTCAGAATTTCATTAAATATCAGGAGACTGATTTTGGTTGGAATGTGAGTTACAGCAGGGTTCTTTTCTAAATTGGCATGAAGTACCTGTAGAATATGTGGGACACATACTCCTAGAATAAATAATAACCCACCCCAATAAACTCTGTTGCATACAGCTTGTATTATTTTGTGATTATGAAAAAAACCTAAAGCCTACTATGTCTTTGGAAAGAGAATTAATTAGTTTGAACTGTCAAGCTTAGGGTGTGTAAGAAAACATCTTTTTCAAAAAAAGAATGTTTATAGTATTTTTAGATCCCGATAAACAAAGCAATTGTATGTCTTACACTGACTGGGTTTTTGTGGGATGTTTGAGAAGTATAAATATGTTCCATGCTGACGAGTATTGTTTCTTAGAAAACAAAAATTTGGCAATTTCAGGAAGCGGCAGTTTGTGTGTGTTCATAGTCACTAACAAATTATGACTTCAGTCTGTTTGGAAAACAATCTGAACTTGAATTATGGCTCTGTTAAAAGAGAATAGGACACCTAAGCAATATTCCCTCCTTTCCTTCAGACAGCTGTATGGGGAATATTAAAACATTGCTTTGTCTCCAAAGACTTCAGGCAAAAATCCAAGGCTCAGTATTTTTGCTAAACAGCAACACAAGAAAAAAATTATTCAAATAGTAGGGGTTTTTTGTATGAATTAATTACCAGGATCTCAGTATTCTTAGGGAAATTCTGTTTCCTGGCTGTCCCTGTCTTGATTCATGCAGTTGACAGTGGTTCAGTATTAGCATTTCTGCAAGAATGAAGTCAAACAGACCTTTTTTTGTTTAAAACACATCCGTCTTGTCTATAATTTGCAGCTGAAGATGGAAACCAAATGTTTTTGGGATGCTACATGTGCCTGGAGGGTTTCTGAGCTGTCTTGTCTGCTCTTTTATTCTCCATAAAACTTTAGCTAAAAGGAGAACTTCAGCATTAACTTTTTGTGTCATTTCCGATAGCTGAAAATAGTGCTGAAGTGGCTAACAGAAAAAGAGGGGGAAAGGACAAAATAAGCATCATCTAATTACTGGCATGGAAACAGAACTAGTACACAGCCAGCCCATGAAGTTTCTCTATGACAACCCTGTCTGCCAGAGGCAAACTTGAAAGCTTCAAGAAAGTATTTTGTACACACTTTTTCCTATCTCATTAACCATTTGAAATCATCTGTTAGTTTCTCTTCACCTTTTTCTAAGAGCAACCTCATTAAACCATGTGCTTCAGCCATGATCCTTCGGCTCGCTCACAAAAGCAGGAAATGTTTAAGTTTTGTAGCATTTTAACTTCTCTGAAGTGTGTGAATGGCAGTATGAGAGACTGACAGGGGGACACGTTAAAAGCGAAGAAACATAAATAAAGGGAAGAATATTGCACCTGTCTTAACTGTGGAGAGAAAGATAGAATGACAACATGGAAGCGAGTTAAAAGAGAGTCTACAGTACAAGAGAGATGAAATTTGAAAGCTTCAGTTAAATCCAGCTATAAAGCATCCTAAAATGAGAGGGGGTAAAATACAGGCTTCATTTTGGATTACAGCAAGTACTTGAAGCTGAAATATGTCAGGGGAACCTCCCTGCTACTTCTGTTCAGGAAGATGGGCATTTTGCAGTGTCTGTTTTGGCAGTACAGACTCATGCACCCTTGAAAGGGGACATAGTTACCTGCTCTAGAAGCTTATTTTGCATGTTGGATTCCAGTATTGAAATTCTCTTGAGCAACTTTGTTATGTATATGCGTGAAGAGGGAAGATGCTACTATCTTTAATGGAATAGTGTCGTTAAATGCAGTCATGAAGTGCATGCTTGGAATTTAAACACACCCGCAGCTTCTGTCATGGCTGCAATGCTAACGAGGCACTCTGATACTGAAAATCTCTCAGATTGTGACAAGCAAGGGTTGCTTGCTAATCTCATGGTTCTGCTTGTGGTGTACTGGAAGATGTTTATGCCTCCGCCTGTCTCTTGTTCTGTTTGTCATTAACTCATCTATTTAAACTTGCATTATAATGCTTTCAGTTGCTTTGTTTTGACATGAATGGCCAAAATTGATTTAACTTCTGCGGAGATGTATATTAACATGCTCCCAAGGCTTTATATAAGTTTGAATGAAAGAATTATAAATAGAGGAATCAGGGGGTCACTAGAAGTTTAAAATAGATGAAGGATTGCATGAGATAGAGAGAATGGAAGAGGGAGGATCTGCTCATACAGGAGTTTGTAGAGAGTTTGCAGGTTGTCTTCAAAAGTAAATTTTATGACACCAGTTGATGTAATGAGGAGGGAGAGGAGACAGTGTGCAGGTGACCATTTAACAAAAGGCTTGTCCATTTTTTCTGTCATGCTCTATGAAGTTTTTCACTCTCCCTTTTAAAACTTGCCTCATAACCTTCCAGCTAGAACAGCTTTGGAGAGTTTGCTGTGATTACATTTTGCTGCTTTCTAAAAGTGATCATCACAGACCTAAAGCAGACCCCAGGTAAAAGTCAGATGAGGGAATAAAATCCTGTGAAGATCATTCACCACAAAAGGGTATTATTAGTTTGATGAAATCTTTCTTTTTTTTTTCCATTGGGAAATCTGAGCGGAATAGGATGTGTAAGGAAACATCTTCTGCAGTAAACAAGTCATGTATGAAACAAACTATTAATTCTTCTGTAACAGCAGCACAGGTCCCACAGCTAGGTAATTACAGTGGCACCCCAGGCCTGCTCTTACTGACTTATTAGGTTGTAAGTTTGGAGTAGGATTAATCTGCTGCCCATTAATCTCCTTTTACCACAGGGAGGTCTGATAGTCCCAGCCTGTGTGTCCCTTCACACAACTGCTCTGTTTATTAAAAAGAACCAGCCAGAGAAGTGCTTTTTATCTTTTTCAAGTGTCTTCCCCTGAAAAGACTTTTTTTTTTTTTAATAAATATCTTATCTTTTGAGCCATATAAACTTTCTCTTATGAGGGACAAAACTATTTTCTCTTTTTTGCCTTTTCCCCTTACACCACTGTTAAGGTATGCTGTAATCCATATTTATAAAAATTATTTACAGTTATTATGTAGCTTGTATATAACAGATATCTAGCTCTGTCTTCCAAATTTTAGCTGGAAGATACAGCAGTCTTTTTGGTTTGGAATTGTGCAATTTTCATACAAGCGATGTTCAAAGCAAAAATATGTAATCATTTATGTATTTTCTTAAAACTGAAGTGTGACCTGAGGAGTCTGTAAGCTTCAATGGTGTCATATTGTCAGAAGGATTGCAAAAGACCCATTTTGCTAGAAGGAGAGGGAAAAATAAACAACTTGAGACTGCTTTATAGCTTTATAATTCATAGGTTTCTCCCTGGGAGACAGTAGTTCATGTGTGGATAGATGGTCTTCATAAGATAGAAGAAAGAAGCCCATTAATGCAGGAAAATAAATAGGTGACTCTGGGCTTATCCTAATAGTATAAAGTAAATAGCTCACGTAAGCCTGATGCCTTGAGTTCTCCTTACAGGATAAACAACAGTGCACAAATCCTGTATTTAGACTCCAGACATAGATTTTCTTTAATTGGAAAATAAATAGTGTGTGTCAGAAAAATAGTTGACTTACATCTTGGCCACCCACGTGGTGTAGAGTCTGGCAGAAAAATGGCCCATTCAAGTCTGACCTGGTTTATAGTACTGTAAATATCAGATTTAAGCTGGCTGAATCCATTGAAAAGAAAAAAAAAAAAAGGTTAGACTCCTTTCCATCTTCAGGGGAGATTTGTGACAGACTTACCTGTCAAGGTGTTTTTTTCCACACAGCTGCTGTTACTGGGAGTTTCATGTGCTAGGTCATCTGGGGACTGGGGGTTAGTATGGCAAAGGCAGCCTGCAGAGATTTCTGCACACGGTAGCGTGAGTTATGGCACAGGATGAGAGGAAATATTAAGATTATTGGATATCTACTGATACAAGAACTATCTTTGGTTCTTTAACACAGTCCATATTGAGAAGAAATTTCTGCACCAGTCAGGTGTTTCTGTTCAGCGTCTTTGTACATGCTCAAGGTGGACTGTGTGATACTTTTCTAGCACAGATCTTACAGCTGAATTCTCAGTTACTGAGATAGAATTTCACTTTACCTTCTATCAAAAGTTTTGGTGTTCTGGTTTGGTTTCTAAAATCTATAGGAGTGTAAAGCAGCTGAAAAATAGCTTCAATTATTGGAAGGTAAGCCAACATATTGGACTGTATTTATTCCCAGAACTCTGTTGGGTTGGCAGCGAGGACATAGCCTGCTAAACTTCGTTATAACAATCACAGCTTCTAGGACAGTAAAACGTTAGCGGTAGAAGCAAGATTTGCAGAATATTGGAGATTTTAAAAAGTTTTTAATACAGAATGGAAAATACACAGCTAAGTAATCTCTCCACAGTGGCTTCTACTTGCTTCCCTTCATATATATCCATATTTATATTCATGTGTGTGTACACATATAAATAAGAGGGTAGAGGAAATCTTGGGATGTAGTTTACTGTGCTCAGTCTACACCATCTGATTTTTCAACTAAATAAAGCATTGCAGTGGTAATGGAAACAGGGTCAGGGATGTAACATGTATTAACATGTGTTTAAGAGAAAAAAAGCCTAAGAAAGATCTTGGTTCTTAGTCTTTGTGCTGGAAGGAGCTGCTTGTGTTTGCTGCTGTCTAACCCAAACTGAGTCAGCCACAAAGACCATGTACAGTGTCTAGTACTTCCTACTGCCATGAATTCCCCCATTTCATTCTATTTCCATTATAATCCTGGAAACAGGGAAGTGTCCTCAGTGTGATCCCTGCATCAGGAACAATCCAAAGCGCAAGTCTGGATCTGTTGCCTTGTGGTGCAATTCCTTCAGTCATACAGCCCAAAGTGAACATTTGTTTCCTTTAATGTTCTGTTCTTTTTTTGGTACCTGTTTTCAAGCAACCTCTTTTCCAAGTATCAGTGTTTGCTTCTCAGTGGCTCCAAGGACTATCCCTGCCCACCCCCTTCACTTCATTAGCCGTATTTTCCACGTTGACTTTGGTTGCTGGTGGTGTTTAGCCATATTTGCTGTCCCTTGATATTTTTGTTTGTATTCTCTTTCCATTGATGTTTAATGGGTATTATGGTATTTAAGGATTTGGACAGAAAACTGTTTGGTTGCGTAGTGGAAACATCTCCAAAGTGTTTCTGATGTAGAAATGCCTTTTATGTTGCAAGAGAAGGCAGCTCTGTCTGGCCATTGCCTGAAAACACATGGGGGACAGTTCTGTCCCTCAGCAGTTTAGCCCTTGAGCTGTGAAGGTGGCACTCTGCCTGGGGAGTGAAGTTCCAATAAAAAATGCAAAAGTTCATCACTGTGATGCCACAACTCTCATGTCAGTGTTCTCTGCACAAAGAGAATGAGGTCACTTTAGGTAAAAGAAAACTCTTCATCACAGGAAGAAAATATGAGAGTGATTTGTAGGCACAGAAAGTGATCCAGCCTTTTGCAACCTTCTCTAACTTAATTAATTAACAAACAGCTGTTTGGCTTTTCCAATGTACTCAGCAGTAAGTGTTGCTAATCAATTTTTAATGCAACAATTAAAAAGATAGGAAAACAGCTATCCAGCTTTCACCAGAATAATTGATTTCTGCAAGACCTCAACTATCTGTTCTGCTTCAGTGTAAGAGTTCTAGGCAGATAATATGAATAAATCCAGTGGAAGCCAGAGGAAGATAGTTAAGTTCATTTTAAAAAGTCTTCTGAAATGTTACTGGAAACTTAATGGCTCAAAAATGAGGCCACTGTGTATTTTGGATTGCAGGCATTTATTCTGCCAGCTTATTTATGAGGAATGCAAATAAAAAAACCCATCTGAAATATTTGGCTACCAGGGCTACAGATAATCCTTCCATAACTACAGTAAGAATATCCAAAATGAAGCAGTAATTATAGTTGTTTAAACACCAAATCCACCGAACTTTCCAGTTGAAAAATGCAAAGTTCAAAACTGTAGGAATTCCCAAACTTGGTTTGTTAGGACCTAGAACTGAGGCTGGGAATACCAGAGCAACCAAAACAATAGTGCAGTACTGAGGTGTCTGGGGGGAGGTGATGTTCTTGGGGTAGGCAGAGAGAGGAAGGTTTGTATTTGCTCATCTCAGGTGTTTTGTGGAAGTTCCAGAGTGAGGCAGCGAGTCTGACTTTAGTTAACGTAAGACTGAGGTCAAAGCTCCTTATCTCATAGATGTTTCCTCTTACACAGTCAGTAGCTTAGATCACTTCCATAAAAACGTGCTCTTAGAGAATTGCAAAATTTGCCTTCTTCTTATGATAGACCTGGAAAGGATTTATTAAATCTGTTTTTAAGCTCCAGAGGAGGACTCGGGGTGCATTGCCCCATTCCTGAGTTCATTCACATGCCTGTAGCATTACACACACAGATACACTACAGGTGAGGTAACTGCTGGCAGCAAAGAATGGTATTGAAAGGCTCTGCTTCTGTTTTGTCAGGTAACTGCATTTTGTGATGTTGATGAAAAGAAAATAACTAAAGGATTTTACACTTATGAAGAATCTGAGGTTAGTTGCAAGTACTTTTCATTCTAAACTGTGGACTGGAAGTGTTCTAAGAAATGTGATGAAAGAATAACTCACTGGTTTTAAATATTGTATAGCAACTCATTTTGGTAATGAGGCTGTGACAGAAGAGTAGAGAGCTGGGGATTGATCCTGGAGTGCAAACTATGGACCTCACACTCGCTGAAGTCAGTTTAGAAAGAAAAAAAAATATATACCCTGATGATAAGGTGAAACAGCCTTCACTGATGAGAGTTTTTTTGGGTTTTTTTTTTTTTTTCCTTTTAAGTGGGAGTAGAATTTGGCTCATGATGGATAAAAGTCAAATATCTATTAAGATAAGGAAATCTTCTGTGATTAATTGTGACCTATTTATGTTATAGTTATACTGCACCTGGATAAAACTTTCACAGGTTCCTTGGGAGCCTCAAATTGTAGGCAGCAACATTTTCATTCCTGAGGATGGAAGCATGATGTTTAGACAGCAATAAACAAACCATGAAGGAAAAAAAATTGTCTTGTTGCAGTATTAATTTCACGATAGCCATTAGCTGGAGTAAATTTTCAGTGCCTACAAGAGTTGGTGACAAGACAGTTCTTGGTTTCACTGGGCATTGGCTCAGATCCCACGAGCACAGTCTTCCAGAAGCACAGTTTGACAGCACAGCCAGTCTGACTGCAGGGGTGGTCTGACTGCGCTCGCTGGCCTCGGCCACACACCCCCACTGCCTTGTTTATAATGGGTCCAGCAATCTTGTGGCTGAAGGATGAGTTGGTTCAGTTAGCTGATCTGGCAGAACAGGAGCCCTCAAAAGAAAAAAATTTCCAGCAAGTTATCTTGTGAATCAAATTACCCTGAGGTTGCATGATCCTTAGATCTGATGGGAGTAGGACTGGGAGAAGGGGTAGAGGGAGAGGAGCCTCAGATACAGCTTGTGGTTAGACTAGAGCAAAGGTAAAATCAGATTCTATACCAGGAAGCTACTGAGTGCTTCAGAGTTCAGAATTTTGACCTGGAATGCTGAGGACTCTCTAACTAGCAGCTCAGTAATGCTGTCAGCTAATTGTTATGGATACTGTGCATTTGTCTTCCTAAGAAATACCCATCCTCTCAGACCAGTCAAAAAGAAGATTGTACTGCAGCCTATTGTGAATCCTTAGGAAACTCTGCAGCTTCAATGCATGAAGTCCCAGTTGAGCCATTTAACAGCCCCCACGGAGAGGGGGGATTCTCCTTTGTGTCTGCTACTGTGCCTGCTCTGATGCTTCTCTGATGGCCCAGTTAGCTGATGCAGCTCACTGAAGTGGCAGAAATTTAACTTGGCAAAAAAAGAAAGAACATTTTTTATGGGTAGGCATAGGCAATCAGATCAGATCAAAGAGGGAATTATTTGGGAAAGGGCTAAAAGTAGATCTTGGAGGTGGAGGAGAGCAGTGAGACCTCCTCCTTTTGACAGCAGAAAGCTCTTAATTCAGATCTAGTGGAATGTGTAACTTCATTCAAAGAAACACAATTGTATTGAAATGTTATGGTAATTAAATAAGGGGTACTTGAAATGATTGGCAAAATAATGAGCATGTGACCAGCTGGACTATTTAGCATGAGGTTTCAAAATATTTTTTTTTCCCCTTCTAGTGTTTAGTAGCTCCTAAAACTAAGCTAACAGGTAATGCTGTGTGGCTCTCTACTGAAGGCTACTGCTTTTTCCTGCAGGAAAGACCAAAACCAAAAGTTCCTATATGTCACTTCAGGGATGCAGCTCCACCGTTCATCATCTGCGTGAAGCTGGTGAGTACCCCCTGGAGGTCTGGCTCAACATGTAAAATCAGTATTTGCTCCTTAGGAAAATGAATTTCTGTTTGCAGTAAGTAGCTTTTCCCAGAAGCTTTTATTATGCAACTGAATGGCCTTTTTATCACTTTGATTGTGCAGAATCTGCCAGGGATTTAAAAGAGCAGTATTAAGTGAAGTAGTATTAAGAATATTAAAAGATACAACTTCTGTAAAGGAGCTTGAATCTGTTTTACTTTCTTGCCCAACATTATAGACACAAATGAGCATATGCAGTCAGCTGTCTGGCCTCATTTATTCCTACTATTCCCTAATTATTTGCAGCCCTGGGTATGGCAAAGGCTTTGTTTTTTAATTTAGACCTTAGAAGACGTTTTGTTTGACACTGCCAATTCTGAAGCCTCTTCTGTGCCCACCTGTGGTAACTTTCTTATTTCAAGTGGTTTAATTGACCTCATAACGTAACTAGAAGATGATAAGCAGCAGTTATTTAATAGCAAAGCACAGTGTACGGGTAACACAGATATTTTTAAAGCAAAAGAGCAAATACGTTCTAGTTGCAAACACTCGTAAAAAAGTCTCTAACAGTAACAGACCTTTAGCTACGTGAAAACACCGACATTGTAACGCTGTGCTGGACCTATTCAAAGATGGATTAGGTGAATCTCACCTCATCCTCTACAGTCTGCTTTTAACTTACACTCCCTACTTTACGATCAACTCTGAGATCATAAATGTGAGTTGTAAAGCCAGACTGAAAGTACCTTAGGGCATTATCATGTACTGTTGGTTGATACACTCTTGGATAAGATAGTAATATTGCAAGTAATTTAATTTTTCATTCTACATATAATGGTGGGTGGAAGTCCCTGGACAAAACATCTGTCCAACCTGTTATGAAGCACATTTAATTTGTGAAGCCCTTACAGTGAGACTGTTATACAGCATCTTGCCTGATAACTCTGGTCCATGACTTCAGTTGTGATTTCAGTGTATTTTTCCACTCATGGCCACTGAGCATTTTCTGTTTGCTGATCACAAAATGCTGTAGGCCATGGTATCATTTAAGTAATACGCAGTATTCTCTTGGGAAATACAGTTTGACCTACCTGAAACAGTTTCAGAGTTTGTAAAGTTGTTCCTAAAATCTGTCTCAGGCAGCTCGCTTTTTAGGGGAATTTCAGAAAGTCAACAGCCATTCGCCTGGAGACAAATCTGTAGGAACTGCAGGCAAGTTGCCTCCTTTCCTCTTTTGCTTCATGACTGAATTACAGGCTTGGGTGCTGTGAAAATTGGTGTTATAAGAGCTGATGGCAAAAACACCCTAGTGCAGAGGTAAATTAAGAAAGATGTGCATGGCGACCAGCAGCATTATACACTGGGAAAACAAAACAGTAGCCAAACAGACACGAACAATAA